>JARKIC010001302.1:0-134363 GCA_029378375.1 Mycena olivaceomarginata | reverse complement strand
AAATGAAATGAGCTTCTTTAACTTGGAATGCTAGTGCATTGACAGGCCTCAGGGTTCGGATTTGGCGCCACCAGGAAGAAAGCGGAAGGTAACGGTAGACAAAATACCGATTCACACACCTGTCACGATTCAAGCAGAACGCGCAAGTGTGTAGAAGTATGCCCAACGTGCCGCACGCGGCGAGGGGCAAAGTTACGGGAATACCAAAAAAAAAGGCAGAACGCGTCTCCAAACCCCATACCGCGGAGTGAAGTTAAGAGTGAAACCAAGAATTGCCATATTCGGTCGTGGAAGACGTTGATCGTGATCGAGCGCACAACCCCTAACCCAACTCCAAGGTGTCCTTGAGTTCAAATATCTCTACAGTCATTCAAAGAGTCCAAGAACCCCCAGAACCTCCTCAATTATTTCTTGTGGCTGCAATAGAGCTCAAACCGCAAGAGCCTAGGCCCTGCGCGGAAGCAAGCGGAAGTTGTTTCGGTCTCACTCTGGAATGGCGAGATGCCCGAGAGACACCCGCTCCATAGACAGTCTCGGATGCCTCTTCAGTGTATAAAAGCTCCAGCTTACTGGGGTGCAATCTCATCCCGAACTCCGTCCAAGCCCAACTCATTCCCAAGTAACTTGCGACGAATCGACTTCGAATTCGATCTCACTCTCCACAAACCAACTCAACCCATCCACCACTCGGACTCTGACTTGAAGGATGTCCGCTATCCCCTCTTCGTCCGCCTTCGACGTCAAGTACTGCTCCCTCTGCGACGCATACTTCTACAGCGCCGAGATGCTCAAGGCGCACCTGCAGAGCTCGAGCCGGCACCCTCAGTGCACGACCTGTAAAAAGAGTTTCTGAATAATAACTCGCTGAGGAATGTGCGTACCTATCCTTCTCCCTCTCTTGAAGTTGAAACGCTGGAACTGACTTGACGAAATCGATCACAGCACTTCGTCCTCTCCCCGAACAAACTTCTGCCGCATCTGCGAGAAGCACTTCAAGACCTCCGCGGGTCTGCGCATCGTGAGTTACATCCTCCCATCCTACCCATAGCCTGCTTATAATCGCCCCAGCACATCGACTACTCGCACCTCGACAGCGACACCGAGGACGGTCCCTCCACCCAGCCCGAGGGCTGGGAAGACCGGCTCGGGCTGGAGCAGGACGCGGGGCTCAACGGTGGAGAGATCCCCCTCCCGCAGGAAGACATCGCCGGCAGCGAAGCCGTCTCGGGGCTCGCCGCCCGCGTCGCTACTGAACCTCCGCAAAACCAAGCCCACCAACCCAACTGGTGTCCTGCGGCCGACGTGCCCCATCTGCCTCTCGGCGCGGAAGAAGAACATGTGCGCGACGCGGTGCGGGCACGTCTTCTGTTCTGGGTGCATCACGCACGCCCTCAACGAGACAAAGTCGTGTCCGTCGTGCAGACAGCCGGCAGCGACGAGCCAGCTGCGCACCCTCGACCTGCATGTCTTTGTGAGCGTGCACTGAAATCCATTTTCTACTTGTCTTTTACTCGGGCTGAACATCATGTGTATTGATATTCATTGTGCAATGGAATACATGGGGGCGTAAACATGTTCGATGAAGAAACCCGAAGAATGGACATAACTGGCTATAAATATAAGGCAAGGCGATATGTGCTACAAGCTACAGAGGTGACTACTAGGTCGGGATACGATAATGGCCGTGATGTTGCTACAGTGGTGTGATGTGTGGGATGAGGGTGAGTGGGATCTCAAGTGTATGGGTGTATGATGAACGAAGCGATGCACGAAGCGATGCACGAAAAGAAGGTGCCGATGATGCGGGTATGCTGGCAGACGAAGGAAACCCAAGGAGGAAGGCGAAGGAAGAAGAAGGTAGTGAACGGCGGAACGACAAGGTGCCGTTAGCGCAGTGGGGATCGTGTGCGTAAGAAAATCAATCCTCGAGGAGGAAATCCCAGTCGTGGGACGCGGTTTCGGGCGCCTGCGCCCGCAGCAGAAGAGCCGCTTGAAGGTTTCCTTCTGCGGGTTCTCGCCAAGCATACGTATCTGCACGCGCCCCGACGTCGAGACGATCACCTCGTCCTCGTCGTAGACGTGCTTCGCGTCGAGGTCGTTGAGGCGCACGTTCCCCATGATGCGGTTCACGAAGCCCGCGGAGAACGTGGTCGCCTTCGGGCAGTGGATGACGCCCTTAAAGTCGGACGGGAGCCATATCGTGATGTCCGACGTGGACGCGCGCACTTCCATCTCGAATTTGGCGTGATAGTAGCTGCGGTACTGCAGGCGACGAGTGAGTAAATAGTTTTGAATAACGCGCTAACGCCGACATACGACTTTGAGCTTCATGGGCTGGGCTCATTGCCCAAGAACATGCTGATACGATGCTCGTGGGTTGGTTCCGCGCACGATAGTGCGGGAGAACGAGGGAAAGGTCGACGGCCTTGGTCGGGATATCGAGATGGAAATCCCAGTTGTCGCCCGTGTATTTGACTTTATGCGAGCCAGACGGCGCGTAGATGAGTCCCTGCTTCTCATAAGAAATCTGGAAGCAGCGTTAGTGGGGGCAGGAACAAAAGCAAAGAGCATGTACCATAGAGTGGTCGGAGGAGGACATTATCGGAGTGTCGATGGCGGGGAGGGATGGAGGTTGCCATGATTGCGCTGCCTTTTGTATTCTTCTTGTGCTGTGTCGCCTTGTATTTTGCGATCAATCCCCATCGGGATCAAGCCGCGGCTTCCTTGCGGCTTCCTTTCTCGAACAATGCATTTAGGTAATTTATCTCTTGTTTTCTCCACAACAATAGCGCTCATTGACAAGGACAACCCGCAATGTTGTCGAATTCAGTCAAAGGTACCGCGTTTTCAGCGGCCTTCCTTGTCCTCTATTAATTTTTCGTGCCCTCGGTCAAGGAGTCGTGGACCTTCCTAAAACTGTATGATCGGATATTGGGGGTGCCGGTACAAACTTGAAGCTCCATTGAAAAAAAACCCGATGCCACGCGAGCGAAACTTACCGAGGCCCACGCGAGCAACGCGGCGCAGATCTGTTGCCTTCTGTTGCCCGGCATCAGCCTCGTTGCAATTGATTTCCATTCTCTGCAAAACGAGGCCCCCCGAAAAATGCAGGTCTCCTGCTCCTCTCGACTACCGAATACTACCGATAGTATACGTTCATCAAGATTAGGCCCCGAATCGTGGTTGCCCAGGGTTACGGAGGCTCTTTGAATCCTACTTAAACTCGAGTTGTCTCATGATCATCGCGGGGTCCATAGCAGTGCCGATCACACTCGCCAAGATAAGATCTGGGTCCAGGCCAAAGCTCGAGCGCTGGTATTTATCCATACGCCGTTTAGTTCTACGACTGCAGAGTCGACAGTTCAAATTCCATATCGTTAGAGTAGATTGGATAGAGATCTGAATGTCGAGAATTAAATAGCGTTTATTCTTGGTTACAACCGGAAAGGATCCTTGATTGAATGGCTGAATATTGGGAGCATTAGAAGCTGCAATTCGAGTCCGCCAGTCGGTTACACCCGGAGAGGAGCCTTGAATGAATGGATGATTGAAAGATTATTGAGAGCTTTAGATTAGAAGCGGGTCGTTACAGCCGGAAAGGAGCCTTGCTCCTGTAGACTCGCGATAGCTGCGGCGACATCTCCATCCAGATTGTGGCGCCAAATAGGCTCCCAAATCCCGGCCAGATGTCCCTCTATATCCGCGCCAGTGTCGTACCCGGCCTTACCGAAGTTCTCGTATATCACCCCAGCTCGAAAGCTCTCCTTCAAGACCATATTGGCACGGGGCTGCCGGATAGCGTCGTATGCTTAAGAACGGCCTGGATACAAATAATAATGTTCGTCAGTCACCCGACCCCCGCCAAATTACTTCGTTCTTCCTTGCCTCGAGATTAGATAAATTGGTCGACGAGTGCCCGAGTAATTCACACAGAACGAATACGTCCTCGAATCCCTGTCCGACACCTGAGCCCAGATGGGGCGTCATGGCGTGCGCCTTGGAGCTATTTCAGTTAATTAACGCGGTGGGGGGAAAACGCCTACAGCATCGCCGACCAGCGCGATCTTGCCGCGAACGAACGTGTCCAGTGGAGTCAGCGCGTGGATGCACCATTTACCGGGGCTCTTCATGTGCTTCAGCATGGCCTGAAACGTCGTGCCCCCAGCCGTCGAAGCTGTCGAGGAGCTCCTGCTGCGGTACCACCTCGGCCCAGGGCCCGGTAACCTTCACCGAGCCCACCGGCAACCGAGTTATCCGTCACAAAGGCGGCGATATTAACCTATCGACTCTGAGCGCGTTCACACATTTAATTGCAGGAAGCTCAGTACAATTTTTCCCGATTTAATGGAAACGCGATAATATGCTGCCGAGTGTGAGATGTTTTCAGAAACCATGGGGATGATATGTAGGTATGTACCACTAACCTTATCGATTCCAATGAAGCAGCAGAGGCGCGTATCGACGGCTGAAGTGACGCCTTCTTGCCGTAAGGTGGTCCATCGGCACCAGTCCGCGATAGGCGACGGTGTTGGTGAATTGCAGCGGTCTCTTCGCGGGGTCGACAAGGGCGTTGCGCGAGATGCTCTTGATACCGTCGGCGCCGATGACCAGGTCCGCTTCGTGTGTCGTGCCGTCCGCAAAGTGGATACACTGCGATCCAGATGCAGTTGTTGAGATGGAGGTACAGCGTTTGTTGAAGTGGGTCGCGCTCGAATCCGGCAGAAGAGGCAAAACAGCAGCGAGGAACGCGGGCCTGGGTCAACGTCCCCGTCAGCTTCAACAGCAAAGAAGAGACCCCTAATCTTTGCCTGTAGATCCCTATCCCATTATCCGCCGTAGTGAATACCGACTGAAATGTATCTAGGTATAAAGAGCAATTTATGTAAGACCGAAACTTACACTGGTTTCATAATCGTACACCTGTTCGTGCGCGCCAACGCCGGACAAGTAGAGCATCCTGCGCGCGGTCTGCTGCGCCTCATCACTACGGGCAAGAACCGCATCCAGCACACCCAGGCCTTTCAGCGCGCGGAGCGCATTCGAGCCTGATATCAATAGCGTTCAAGTCTCAGACGCGTCGGTGATGATGCGGGCTGTACGGACCGAGACCGACCCCGGCGCCAACTTCGTCGAATTTCGGCTGGGAGGTGCGTCAGTCGCGTCGTACTTACGCTGTTCGTTGAAAGGCGGACCGCGGCTTCGAAGACATCGGCGCGGATTCCGCGGTGGGCAAGCCCAACGGCACACGCGAGGCCGCACATCCCGCCGCCGACGATGGCGACACGGAAATCTTCGCTGGGGTGGAGGCCGACGACATCTTGGAGTGTGGGGGAGGATGAGAAAGGTCGACGCCATTGCAATGCAGGGTGTTCCATTGAACAGGCTCTCGGCCCGGAGACGGCATCCTGCATTCAAGTTCCCACGGATGGGACCCTCCCGAGAATTATCGGCAAAAAATGTATTATACACCGTACTTACAACCTGCACATCTGTATTAGGGGATATTTTAGACAGGAGCACTGGAGCACTATACGCTGCAGCAGTTCGCCCCAGGTGTGTCATTGGCGGGGCGCAGAGCAGGGCCTGCCTGTGCCATGTCAGTGAGACGGCCGAAGCAATCACCGCAATGCGCACCTTGGAGATGATTGCTCGGCGAGCTTCATTCGGGGCACGAACTGGGGCATATAGACATCTATACCATGCTGTTATACATTTCTTCAGGGATGTCGTCCGTATTCCAGTAGTTTTCCCATTCTTCATCTTCCGGGGGGGCTGTATCCAGCGTTTGTGACTGCGCATCGTGCTCAGCCAATCCCACGTCCAGGGGTGCAACCTGCGAAGCTATCGAGGCAGGTGCATCGTCGCGCGCTTCCTCTTGCGTTGAAGGAAGAAACTGTCTTCAGGCGGCAGGGGGGCTTCGTCGTCGGCCAGAACAGAGATGCCGGCCGCTGTCACGATGTAGTCGACGGAGCAAGGCGAGGCGACGGAGCTGAAACGACGCTCATTCGGCGAATCAGGGTCGCGCCGTCGTCTGGTTCGGTGTCCGGGATAGGGTGCGCGCCGTCCGTCTTTCGCCGTTTGCTGTGGACGAGGCTGTCTTCGAGATACCTCCGCCGACCGGTGCGGGAAAACATGATCCGCACGTTTATCTGGTTCGCCCACACAAGCCCGAGTGCCGCCTCCTTGCTGCCCTCCCCGGGTACGCTATCCGCACTTCCAAACCACCGGGATTGTTGTTTGTAACTGAGATCTCCTGGACCCGTCTCCTGCTCGCCATGCCCGAAGACGTCGGAGACTTCGTTCAGCACGAGTATGGCGAGATTGTAGGTGCTTGCCAGGCTGTGGAGAAGGGTGGAGATTTCGACGATATTTTGAGATCGGTCGACCAGCGTGCTCGTTGTCGTCTTGTCGTCGGAGCGGAAGAGTTCGGCCAGCGCGTCGATGACAACAAGTCGAACTGGTTTCGAGTCGGGGTCGTTGGCCTTCGCAGTGATGAGATCGGGTAATATTTTGGACAAGATATGGATGAGGATTGGTATGTTTGGGGATTTGATTGTATTGATATTTTCCAGACCGCATAATTCGGGTGAGAGCTGAGGATGTGTATCCACGATCTGGAGTATTCGGCCAGTCGGAAGCTTCGACGAGATGGTGATATAACACGCCGACCCCGATAGCCCGCCGAGGCTGACAGGGACTTGGACGAATAATGAGAGCTGAAGGGCCATTTGGGTTTTACCCGCTGCGCTGCATCATCGTTTAGATATTGAAGAACACGGAGAGTAGCCGATACCTTTGGCCGCACACTTCCCAGACCATACCTGTCCGGAGTCCCCCACCGAGGGCAGCATCGAGATAACCGTCGCCCGTCGAACATACTTGTTCTTGGTCGTCCTCTACGTCGGCGAGAGACCTGATCTGCGGGGAATTGTTCTGGCAGACTGTATTGAATATAGATTTGGCCTCGAGCGGAGAGATTCTGCATTTGCGCCCGAGGTCTTGCGGGGACACCAATAAAGTTCGGCAACTGTTTGCACGTTCCCTGGGGCATTTTAACGCGTCGAACACGGTGGGAGCGTGTCTGGGATGAGCTCACCCTTCTTAAGTGCGGCTTTTTGTGTGTGAGTGAGGTAGGGAAGCGCCGATAGCTGTAATGAGTCCATGGCTGACGCGAACACGATCGGCCAGCCTTTGCGACAACCGTGTGACAAAGACGAACTCGGGCGCTTAGCCGTGATTACAGCTTTGCCTCGTCGACGGCCTCCCTCACGCCCCCACTCGCTCGTACGACCTCAGTTTTCGTGAAAAGGCAGGCTCGGGTGGCCCTTCCTCTCGAGATTGCATTCCATGTCTTCCTCCAAACAAGTCGCTCTGGCGCGGGCCGAATCGCGCTTCTACTCAGTTTGCGCCGGTCCAGCAAAAGATACCTGCTTTTCTAAATAAACTCTACGAGTTCGTATCTCCAATCAGCTCTGAATCCGCCCAGTTCTGACTGGTTCTAAAGAATGGTCAGCGACCCCAAGACAGATAAACTCATTAGCTGGTCGGATGTCGGGGACTCCTTCTATAGTACGCCTTGCACTGTGGCCCATTCCCAGAGCTAATTATCTGCCAGTTTATAACCAAGAAGAATTTTCGCGCGACGTTCTTCCCAGCTGGTTCAAGCATCAGAACATCGCGTCCTTTGTCCGGCAGCTGAACATGTACGGATTCCACAAAATTCCGCATCTGCAACAGGGCGTCTTGAAGAGCCAAGCCGGCTCCGAGCACTGGAACTTTATCCACCCCAACTTTCGCAGAGACCAGCCGGATCTCCTCTGTTATATCCAGCGCAAAAAGTCCACGACGGCTGGGGAGGAGGAGAGGGAGACAGCTGCCCTACCAGCTGCGAACGCACAGGTCCTGGACATCCATGGGATTGTCAACGGCATTGCAGCGATACAACGCCACCAAACGACCATTTCGACTGAACTGAGCGAACTTAAACGCAACAATGAGCTGTTGTGGCAAGAGACGCAAGCAGCGCGGGCCCGGCACCAGAAGCAGCAAGATACTATCAACAGGATCGTCAAGTTTCTGGCCGGCGTGTTTGCGGGTCATGGTAGCCCTGTCCACAAAGAAGATGATGTCGGACGCCGGTCCCCGCCGTCACACGCAGTAGTCCCCCGGAGACAAACGCGCCTGATGATAGGGCACGGGAAGCTGGATCCCAGTCGGGTAAACGAAGCTGAATCCCCTGGTTAGTTGAATTCATCCTTGGCTTTCTTCCCCAATTTAATTGACCACCTTCCAGCCCCGTTTGCTGCAATCGAAACTCCTTCTGCGGCCTCACCCATGGACTTCGCCTCACCCAAGCCGAGTCCTGCAGTGTCCGACTCACCGGCGCCAACCCCCGTAACTCTTCCGCCCGATGACTCAGGCAATAACATCATTTCCACGCAGCCGCAGTATCCTCAGACGCCGTCCAACGTGGACGAATCATCCGTTGCACCCTCTCGATCCGCTACACCCTCCCGGTCCCCCACGAATGCAGACTTTGATAATCTCATTCAGGGTGCCCTGAGCAGTCTGACACCTGCCCAGATCCAACAGCTCATGAACTCCATCAGCCTCTCGAGCTTGCCTGAATTCCCTGGGGCCCCGAGAACGACAACACCGACTCCACCCTCGCGCCGTACGCACCCCCTCTCGATTTCGGCCCATTTCCACCACGTTCCCGCTTATCCCTTCCCCCGCCGCAATCTACCAGCCTTCTCGACAAGGTGGATTCATCATGGCGGGGCGCCGACGATATCGAGCAGGACGTAGAAGCCGTTGACTCTAAAATCAACAACCTGTTCCACCAGTTGCAGAATCCCCACCGACGGCTCTGCGCCGTTGCTAGATCCCAGCGGCTCCGCCTCCGTAACGGACCCCTCGAACCCGACCCAGATGGACAGGCGACCTGTTCCATTCGTTCTTGAACGGGATCGGCCGATGACGACGAGGGAGTTTTCGGCGACGAGAGTAATACATCGACGGCGTTCCTCGACGAGGCCAGTACGTCGGAGGGCACACTCTCCCCTGTTACTATGTTCCAGGAAGCGGAGTCGCCGACGACTGGGCAGTCGAAAACAGGGAAGAAACGCAAGTCGGATGCTGCCCCCCGCGGATGTTGACCAAGAGCAGGCGCCTTCTACTGGGACACGAGCGAAGCGGCGAAGAGAGAGATGAATGACGACCACTTACTCCTTACTCCCTACTCACCGGCTGTAATCATTCATCCACATATCGATGTACCAGTATTCAGAACGATTCCATATCCTGTATCATACATGCAAGAAAGTGTCTATTTTGTGAAAAAATATTTGTATAAATGCAGGCTTCATTGCTTAACACATACTTTGTTTCCACGATAATTTCCTTGCCCACAAACTCGCGTTCCCGGTCTGCGGGTTTCGCCAGGTGGGTATGACCGTGCACGTGATCGTGATCGGCGGCAAGCCGGACCAAACACGACCAAGTATAAAATTTCGCTCGGCTGGGAATGTCTCTCAGTTCTCTTCCACCATCTTCTCCCTCTCTCTCCGTGAGTATTTCTCCTTTGCCATCCAAGTGATGACTTCATTCTCTTCCCCGTCCTACACGACCATGCCGAGGAATAGAGGAGTTTGTTCGCAACAAACTCGCGTTCTACGGGACGCACAGTGTACTTTGCCAGTGCCATTTCGACTGATTCTTTTTTCTGTCTACCATCTGGTGTTCGACGTCTTACTGACTCGTCTTCTCCAGGCACTTCTCCTACCTCTCAACCCCAGCTCCCTTTTTTTCACTTGGTGAGCCTCGTCTCCTTCGCATCCATCTCTTCATGCGCCCCATCTTGCATGATGAAACCACACCTACATTCGCAGTTTCCACTTAAGCGTCCAGTGAGCACTCCCCCAATGCGGAACGTCTACATTCTCCCTCCATACTGTGTTGAACCCAAAAGGCATTGGTCGAGTGGGGCCGCCCTTGTGGTGCGCTGGGCGGAAAGCGGGGGTCGGCGCGATGCAAGCGAAACGACCTTCCTTTGGATGTCTGATCCTTTTGGGGCGCTCGTCTCGCAGTCGATGATCTTTTTTTACTGACGACTTTTTGCCCGTCAGATCGCCATTTGGTTTGTTCTTGTCTTTACGAAATGTCATACAATTCTGTTGTTACAATACATGTACAATTATTTTTGCTTCAATTGTCCGCTATGCGCTTGAGCCTTTGTCCGATTTGACCCTGGTCACCGTTCCACCTGGGTTCTGCGCGACGCGCCTGCCTGTCTCACCACTATGTTCGTCAACCAGCGCGTCTGCGGCAAAGTACAGTTGAGGAGGCGCGTCTGCGTCGGCAAAAGAGAAAGGGCGCGGCGCAGATTTTTCGAGGGCGCGTTGTGCTTTAGGTCGAACCGGGAACTAATATGCAGCGAAAGCGGGGGTAGATTTGAGCGGGGTTTTGCATGCGCGGCGAGCGGGGGGCAGGTGAAGCGAGTGCCGAACGGTCGCCCATCGTCCTTCGGCGCGTGAATAAGAACGGGGCTTTGAATTCGACTGGGCGAGAAGGAGGACGATGGCGTGAGGGAGAAGGAGAACAAGTAATATGCCGAGGACAATGGCGGTATGCAGCGAGCGACTCAGAGGTTTATGAGGCATCTCCAATACTATGGCGTTTGAATTGCGCGAACGGTTCTGGACAAGACGCGACTTGGCCCTTTTGTCATCCGCGATCAAGACGTGGGCGGCCGAAAAATCCGAGAATCAACCTCCCTTGCTCAGAGTACGGTCCGGCCCTGTCTCGGTAACCCAGCCGCTCCGGTGGTGATCTCCGTGATTGACAGTCGGAGAATGAAAATGTAGTGCAGAGATCACACCGGAACTGACACTTCTGCACTTCTTTTTCAACTCCGACTGTCAATCACGGATCAAGCGGTCCGCTAGGTCCGCTGTGTTGTGGAAGTGTCACCGAACGTCTGGGTTACCGAGACAGGGTCCGGCCCCACTTTCGGTTTTGAGTGTCCGTACTGTATCGGACCGACAACGTTAACCGGGGTAGCGGTCTGGGTTTATATCCGCGAGTTTTCGCCCGCCCACCTCTTGTCCGCGATCGCGTCAACCACAACGATGCTGCAGAGCTTCGCCAGGCGCGCTTTCCGTCCATCGGCGCGCAGCCTCAAGCGAAACTTTTCTGGGTCGTCTATTCTCCGCCGCAACGTGAAAGAGCCTCAGCCGGAACTCAGGAGTAGCTTCGCTGAGTCCCAGGCTCGGGGCGGGGTGCAGCAGCCACCAGAATTACCCACTCCGGACTGGTTGCGCTACTCTCCCTGGTCCGACAAGTACCAGGGCTCCCTGAAAAACCGAGTGTTAATACAGAGCATGTTCTACGCCGTGCTCATCACCGTCGCGGCCGACTGGCTTGATTCCACCGTCTTCGTGCGTGCGGCGATGCGTATGCCTATTCTCAGGCTGACTTTCAACGCGTCATATTTTTAGCCTCCGAAAAAGGAGGAGGACGCTCCGCCGAAATACGCCTCCCCCGCAGAACTGAAAATCGCGATCCGGAAGTTGCCAGCAGGCGTTCCCCGAGCAGGGGCGCGTCGACACTAACCCTGACACGCTCCAAACCGTAGGCTCGTCCGAAAACTCGTACCACCCAGCGTCCCCTCACTCTGTCGTCGTTCGTCCCAAATCCACCGAGGACGTCGTCAAAGCCGTGAACATTGCGCGGGAGTACAAGGTCGGGCGTCTCACCACATAGCAGATATTCACAAGCTGACTTTTCTTTGCTGCGTCAAAGGTCCCGATAACGGCGTACTCTGGTGCAACCAGTCTCGAAGGCCATTTCTCAGGGGTAAATACGTCTGGCATTGAGACGTCTTGCGTTGTGTTAATGGCAGAAAATAGTATCCCTCCGGCAGCATTTGCCTGGACATGTCGGGGATGGATCAGATTCTTCATATTAACGGTTCGTCCAGATCCTCTATTGCGTTGTCCGGTCTGCTGATCATGATTGTATTGTAGAGGCGGATTCCGACCTGATTTGCCAATCCGGCACGCGGTGGGAGGATATTAACCAGACTTTGAAGGACAAAGGAATTCCGCTCTTTTTCCCGGTAAGCCGCAGCGGTATACGTCTCGCGTTCTACGTCCGTTCTTATTCTCCACATAGCTCGATCCAGGACCAGGCGCCGTAGGAATATTGCCTCCTTCTGGACAACCGTTTCGTTGATCATCGTATCTCACAGACAATCGGCGGAATGGTGGGGACCGGATGTAGCGGCAGTGAGTTCGATTGTCCACTATTTTTCTTGGCTTTCTCATGTGCTTTTCCAGCGAACGCGGTGAGATACGGGTGAGAATGTTTGCTGTTTGTTTATTACAACAAGTTGTGGATAAGCCTTAAGGACTGCGAAGGCGGAATGGTTCCTTAACCTCGCAAGTACTTTCCGTCGATCAACTCGCGCTCTTTTAACGTTTCTTTGACTATAGACAGTGGTTCTTCCGAGTGGAGAAGTGATCAAGACACGGAGCCGTGCAAGGAAGTCCTCCGCTGGCTTTGACGCGACGAAACTGTTCATTGGGGCTGAAGTAAATTTAGCTGAAACTTGACCGGACGATGTCCTGACACATTTTAGGGTACTCTCGGTATCGTTACGGAGGGTAAGAAGAGGACAGCAGACCTATCATCAGCTCTGAAACGCACTTTTCGCAGCAAACACTGCGTCTTGCTCCAGTGATTCCTACCAAGGTCGCCATGGCTCAATTCCCCAACGTAGAGCGCGCGGTGAACGCAGTCCAAGAGATTCTGAATACTCCTTACGGACCTCATATCCGTGTGTGCCTTCTCCGCGTTCGATCCCACTGCATTTTTAAGCCTTATACAACCTACAGAATGCGTCGAACTTCTGGATGATCGCAGTATGGCAATATTTTTTTCTTCCGCGAGATCGTGAATGCTGAACCGCTCCCAAGTGATGGATGCCATTAACAACGGCGGCCTCGTAGACCGGCCGTACCCCGTGTCGGATACCCTGTTTTTCAAAATTCAGGGCGACGACGCCGCCGTCAAGCTAACCTCGAAAACCATCCAGGCCGTCGTTAAGAAGCACGGGAGCAGCAAGTTTGAGTTTGCTGCGACGGAGGCGGAGGCAGAGAATCTCTGGCAGAATCGCAAATACGCGTTGATGTCCACGTTGGCCGCCTATCCCGACAGCAGATGCTGGACGACGGACGTTTGGTGGGCTTTTCCATTCGAATTCCATATCAGCACGTCTGACTGACATACGACACCAGTGTCCCGGTGTCGCGGCTCCCTCAGCTCGTGTCCGAGACCAAGAAGGACCTGGCCGATGCGGGGTTGAGCAGCACGATCGTGGGACATGTCGGGGACGGCAACTTCCATGCGCTGATTCTTTTCCGGGACGACAAAGAGCTCGAGTTGGTGACTGAGGCGGTTCATCGTCTTGTCTACCGTGCTTTGGCCTTGGACGGCACCTGTACGTTGCCCGATCAACCCCCCGAACGCAGTTGATATTCACCATGGGCTTTATAAAGGCACGGGAGAGCACGGGGTTGGCGTTGGGAAGAAAGAGTATCTGTACCGGGAGCTTGGTGAAGGCACCGTTGACTTGATGAAGCGGATCAAGAAAGTAGTGGATCCATACAATATTATGAATCCCGGCAAGGTAAGCTTGGATCCATTACTGCTATCGTCGCGAGACTTACGGCGTCGACAGTTATATCCTGACCACCTGTCCTAGACTGCTGTCCTTCACCAATACATGTACAATAGCTCAGCAATACAGAGTGATGTCCGACTCGGTGCTACGAATGCTGACTGACCCTCGATTAATCCCTTCACTGGACGGTTCGCCATCGAAACTCCAGTATGTGTGACCCCACACATGTTCGTGAAGGTCACTGGCCGTCCGGTGCACGGTCCTTCGCCGGCCCATCTCCGAAGGGTCCTCAACGCTCGGGTCGGGCACCACTTCTGCGCGCGCTTGTGTGGTTTGCAGGTCGTACGTGCCCTCATACGACGGTCCGAGGTAAACAGAAACAGGCGCCTCGGACGTTGATACATCCAGTATCAAACTTGAGTTCGCGGGAGTTTCCAAGAATGGGTCAGTATCAAGTCGAATCGCCGCATGCGAGGTGTGGACATGAGCTCTGATTGTCCTGTTGACGAGACGATCGCCGACAGCAAAAGTACCCTCGATTGTGCCATTGGACGTGTGCAGTGTGATCTCTCCATCAAGGTCGCTCATGACGGCGAAAACTCCAATGGGAGCATTGCGTGTCTGTATCTGGATCTCCTTACCCGAGAAGTATCCCCTGACTTCTCCATTACTTGTCTGAATGGCGGCGGATCTACCTCTCAGTCCCTGGTTGTATGAATATTAGAGCATTCGAATCGAGTACTGAAGCAACGTACAGGAAACTGTATCGGCGCGTCCGACGATTTGAAGCGGAGGTCCCTGAAGTAAGTAGGACTCCACCAATCATCGAAATTGCCTGAAATGTCGTGCGAGAATGCGGCGAGGTCGGTACTGATATCTTTGTGGCTCCGCAGGTGCAGCGGAATAATAACTGTAACATTGACACTCGTCGAGGGGTGACCTGGCTCTGCCTATAATGTCTCCTCAGCATCTGTATGCTCAACGGAACGTCTGAGTTGACAAACCCATACGAGGACGCCGCGCTCATTTCTGGCTTCATTTCCCATCCGACAGACTTTGGTGCGCCGCAGCACAGCTTCGTCGTGGTACTGAGTCGTAACCTCAACGTTAATGTAAGGTTCTACGCCAGGATACGAGTAGTTTGTTCTTCGAATCATCTTGAAATGCCCGATAACAGGGCCTCTGGATAGAACAAAAAGCAAGTCGGCCCCGTTGAGCAGGCCGAATGACACGGTGGAAATATTAGAATCCGACGATGTTGGCCATTCTGCGCATTCTTGCGCATCGTCTAGAGTTTGATACGGCTTGACCCAGAATTAGGCTGCGAAGTTTCGGAGTCGAAACAAGCATACCTCAAGACGAGGGTCCTCTGCGATATCAATCAAGTTGGTGACAAGGGCAGCTGGCTTTTCCGGCCGGGTGACGCGTAATCCAAAGGACACCAGTATCAAAGTCGCGACGAGGCAGCAGAACAGACGGCGTGCTCGAGTACCCCTAGGGAGACTGGTTTCCCGCGAATTGGCGTAGTGCCCAAGATTTACTGGTTCCTCCTTGGTAGACATGAAGTGAACGTTGCAAATCCACTAGGTAACGACCCCCGCTTTGCTGTGCCCATGCCGTTGAAGCGCCAAGTTGAAGTTCAATTGAATCTGCGAAAAGGAATTAATGGAATATGATGGAACATGAGTGACACATGATGACCACGTGATGATGTCAAACATGTCCATAAACGCTCACCTATCGAAAGAATTCTTGTCTACCTGGGTGGGTACACGGGACACCACCAGAACGGCTGTTGAATATCACACCCCTAGGATCCCAATCTCATTGAAACCGTTGCCCAGATGGAAACCAAGATGCAACATCCCAAGGACGCTGCTAAGCTCGACCTTTTCCTACGTTCCTTCAATCTACTTGCGCTGCAATCCCAGGCGACGGAGACTATGCAGAAGAAGTGTCTAGGAACTCATCTGCTGTCGTTCGGCGGGTACAATATCGTTGAGTGTCCTCTCCACGGTATCTGCCCGTTATGCCGCTCATTATTATCAGGTATTTGTCCTGCCTTTCGACGACGGGACAGACATACTGGCGCGGCTCAGAATACCTGGAAACGGCTTCAATGGCGCCGATAGTTCCGTTTCTGACACTGATCTTGAGGAGAGGTTCTCATCGGAAGTGCGGTGCATCCAATCCACGTACTCGCACATTCTGACTTCAATGAAGGTCGTGACACTACGGTTTGTTAAGGAGAAAACATCCATTCCGGTTCCGCAACTGTACCACTGGGACTGTGACCCCACTAACCCGGTCGGCACTCGGTACATGCTGATGCAACGGGTGCGTCCTGCCCCCTCCATCCACCCCCTCTTGATCCGCTGAGATTCGGTGCACATGGTAGATCTCTGCTCCTCTTCTGCAACATGTCTGGCGCGACGTCACCGCCGCCGGATGAACAAAAATTGTTACCCAGATCGCTAAATATGAGGCTGAGCTCCTCGACAACCCCCTCCCTTCCGTTGGCATCCTCGTCGACGAACGCAGCACGGTCGGCCGGTTAGGTCCTACATGCACCGCATTGTTTTCCTTGCGCAGCAACAGAGGACCGTTTAGGTGCTCCAAAGACTTCCTTCTTGCCTTGGCAGACACCCAACTGGACCTTGTCGCGAGAAACACCGCCCAATGGACAACTTGGCGCTCCAACTGGAGCATAGTCAACGGAGGCGTGCAGTCCTTGCCCACTCACTATGCAGCCCAGTGGTTTCAACTCCTACGCGATGCCATCTCGAAGCTCCCAGATGAATTACGGTTCCCCCCACCTGTCTTCAGGCTTGCCCACACCGACTTTAATGAAGGAAACCTTCTTGTCTCATCTGCAGAGGACGCCTCCATTGTAGCTGTTCTCGATTGGGAAGGCGCTCAAGTCCTTCCCGCGTGGGACACGAGGCGCGGCTGCAGTGTATCGTGGGTGGATTGGACCATGCTTTCTGCAACGGAGGCCGATGAACTCCGTAAGCTCTACTACGACATCACGACCGATAACGACCGATGGCCGGGTACATCCTTGTTGCATTTCGAGGGTCTGCTATCGATTCTCGACTCACTGGTATCCATCGTTTCGGACCGAAAAGGATTGGATGCTATATTTTTGGACTGGCTCAACTACGCTGAGCGTAGGGGTGGAAAGTGGTGCTCGTCAGAGCTGGAAGGCTTTCGTCAGCTCAGGGAATTCATCCAGGTCAGCCCTGAGCTCATGGTCATGTTCAGAGCGGTGTCTGAGATCTCCCCTAACCCACACAGAACTTCCACTAACTGAGGTTTCATTCACGTGTAATGCAATGCATATTAATTCCAAGGACATGCTCCCAATTTTTACAAGAAAAGTAACAATTTTTTCGCTTAAAGCGCCAACAGTACGTGTTTTGATAATGGCTCCGTTTTATTATAAGAAAGATCCCAACGGATTTTCAGTTTCTACATAAGAGTCATGTCATTTTCGGGATATGTGTAGCCGATTTCATACCTGCAGGCGCCCTCAGCCCGAGTACATCTGCTCGTCCAATCGTGCCTGCTGCTCCTTAACTTCCTTACTTGCCGGCGGGTCCGGGCCAGAGCTCTGCACTTTCATACAGCGCCCCGTGCAGTTAGGCCCTTCACACCCGTACGCGTCTCATCCCCGGGGCGGGGCCGCTGATCTTGTGTGTAATAGACGGAGCGGTTCGAGAAACCGCATTTCTTATCACACGAAGGCATGCCCTGTACTTAATCATTAATTAGTCCCAATGGTAGACACGGCGAGAAACACACAAAGTCCCAGTGAAAGACCGCACTCGAAATGGGAAGAGGTGGGCCGGTATATATCAAGCAGACACGTTTTGACTCCGACGTTTCGTGCGTGTGGCTAAGGGCCTGATCGGGCGCAGCGCTTCACCAAGCGCCTGACGCTCCGCTTCGCAGGTCACATCAGTCACCTGCACCGGAAAAACTCCGGTCGATGAGCTGGCACCCATCAAACACGAGCTAATGTCGGTATACGTCGTCAACGACCCACTGCTCGTCGTCCCTCCTGAGAAAAAGTCCCACCTCCTCTAAAACATTCTAAAACACAAGCGCACTTTATTTGGTGTCAAGTTACACAATTTTCAAGGTTTTTCATGAATAGCACAAATTTTTAATTGGCAGATTCATTGAGTTATGTGACATGTTGGGGAGGGCGGGATGGGCGGCGGGATGGGCGGCAATGACTCGTGGACAACACCAGGATGGGCTTGATAGATGTTTGATGGACGTAATTTCACTGTGCCGATAAGGCCGAGTCACGCTGGAGACGAAGCGTAGTGAACACAGCCCCAACGGAGCGTACACTTCGTTTTTGGCAGAGACACTTCGTTTAAGCGCCGCGCCCGATCAGGCCCTAAGCCGGCTTCCATAGTCAGCTGATTCGGGCTCATTACACGGGCTATCCTGGGTGGCCAATCAACATTCTTGTGATACAAATGGCTCGTCTTATGGGGGAAGGTATTAACGGAATACATGGGTAGTGGACGTGCCTACGGAGGCATGGGAATGGACGTACGGCTAGCCACGGGGCGGGGTCGTGAGTGGCGAAGACGGCCATCAAGACGTCGAGAATAATGTGGACTGAGCGGGTTACCTGTGATTACCGTCAACTTAATAATGTAGTCCTGAGAGAGCCGGTAATCAGTTTGCACGCTTGCCTCGTCTGAAAAAAGATCGCACTGACCTCAAGAAGCGCGCGCATCTCGGACGCAACGTCTTCCAGGCCCATTGTCGTTTGATAATGTGATTATGGACAAATGCAGCTGGTGCTCTGAAGCGTCGTACGTTTCGGCTCCGCGGCTCAGCGAAGCAAGGGCGGATCTGCCAGTCAAGATACACGCCTTCAAAATCCCAATCCAAGTGCGGCGTCCATTCCTTCTCCTGCCTCTTAATGGGCACAAAGGCCGTGAAGGTCCGGCCAAAGGGGTAGGACACGATCTTGCAAGCACCCAGTTGATGTAGGCTTGGTTTGGGAGGTTTTTCAGTCCCGGAGGCAGTTAGTAAATAAAAGTCCTCTTTCTGAATGTTGAAACAGAGCCATTTTGAACAGGGATGCGGAATCAGATTCAATTTGATGCCGCTAGTTTAAACATCAGCAGTTGATGCCATCACATCAGCCCCAGCAGGACCAAGCAAACACCTGTCTTGCTTCTTGCCACCACAACGCATCACCCGCCCTCTGCAGCCCCCGCATCTCAACTCACCCGCACCCGCCCCTCCCCACCCGCAAAGCGGCCCACCCGACGTGGAGCGCGCGTCTACCACCGGACCAGGGTCAAAGCGGCTTATGTGAGCGCACGTCAGGTTTCCAACCACCCCACGACATGGAGCGCGCGTTTACCGGTTCCTCAGTTGAAATCAAAACTATGCATCCTGCTCTTGTCCCCGATGTTCTTTCCGGGTTGCTACCACTGATGAGGGTGAGTCCGATATCAGTCGCGAGGTTCAAGTCATGATCGCCCTTCTCAGCGGATCGCAAACAAGGCAATCCTAGCAGACGCTCAACCTGCGGACTGGGTAAGGTTCATCCGACTCTTTCACACCGCGTCGCTCGACACACTCAAGCTGTTTGCGCCCGTTCTAATGGCCAACCTTGCAATTGAACACATCCCTAGCGTTCACCACTTTGATTCGGATACCCCACCTGGCTATCGAGATTGCAAAGATCTCCTCCGTGCGGAAGCGTCTTTGCGTCTCATGACGACGCGCGGATTTATGGCCACACTCCCACCTTCGAGCTTGAGCGACGTATGGGAAAGAGTATGGCCCTGGATGCGTTTCACCAGCACGTATCACCAACCACTCGGATCTGAACATGGGGAAGGGCTTCTCGGTCCTCATGCCCCTCTCATCGCCCTCCTGCGCAGAGACCCCAGCACCGTGAACATGATCGACGCGGCCACTGGCGCACGGGCCATCGTCGCGCAGTCTATTAAATGCATGTTTCTTCACCCTGAAGACAACCCCGGGGGGTGGGAACTCGCCAATGGATGGCACCTCCTCAGTGAGATGCAAATAAAGGGGATACACCATCTGGACGAGCTTCTGGATGGCTTCAGTGTCTCACTGAGTGGTCTCGCTTCCCTTATGGTGGAGCACCTCCAATTCGTGAACAGGAAATTTGCTGTGGACGATGACGACGATGGCCGCCCGACCGACCTCCTCGAGTCCATTGCATTAGTCTACAGCCAAATCACCGACTTTTCCGATTCTTTGACAGTTCCGGCTCATTCATCCGGAATTGTCCCCGCGATAACTGCCATTCTCCGGACAATAGTCGGCGAGCCAACCCAGCCCTTCCATCACCTGCCCATCTTGTGGATCCATCTGGCTGAGACGGCCGCCCCCGCACGCATGCTCGAGGCTATCAATGCTGGCCTGATGCCAATACTCGTCATTGGGGCAGCCCGGCAGCATCCTGATCCAGAAATTCACGCGGAAATTGACCAGTTTCTGAAGCCTTTCCTATCCGGCTTCACTGTATACAGGTCTGTTCTCGAAGCTATCCAAGCTGCTCTTCCCGAGGCAGACGCGCTCGCCTCCAGCGCCGAATTCGCAGTCTCATCCTGTACAAAGGCCTGGGCGTCCTTCCGCAGCGTCGTGCAACAGCGGATTGCGGTGCTTAAGTGGTATTGTGCTACTCATTTTCAGCCGCTACAAGGATGCGATGGTCCAGTGGTAGGTCCCTCCCGATTCTCATCGAACCCCGAGAACGCGTCCTTATTTGAACCTCCACAGTGCGGTAAAGTGGTGCCGCGGGACGAGACCCGTCTCTGTTCAGGCTGCCGGAGCGTCTACTACTGCTCGCGTGCGTGCCAAAAAGCGGATTGGCGTGAGGATGGGGATGTTCCACGACCCGGATCGCACCGGAATATGTGTAGCAAGCTCCGTAATACCATTCCCATAGGTGCGCATTTATTCAGACTTTGTACTTTTACCCATAATAAACGGCTCCCTTTATCCAGATCCCTTCACCCGGCGGGACCGGCTCTTCCTGCAGGCACTCGTGCGCCGCGACTACACGGAGCACCGCGCGGAGATTGCAGCCAAATGCCGAGACGCGTTGGCTGACATTCACGCCCCCGGCTTTATGTCGACGGCCTGCGTAGCCGTGTTCGACTACACTCGCGGAGTGCTCGACATCTCCCCGCGCACTTGGACCCGGTCGGACGAGGACAAAATATACGCTGGGGCGGCTGGACACGAACCCGCGGATCAGGTGCTGCTGCAGCAGAGTTGCTTTGCTGCTTGGGGCAGAATGCAGACACACGAGTCGGATGTGGTGGTCGTACGCGTCTTGTGTGGCCATGAGAGGACGCGGGAGCAACTGGTGTGGCTGTAGGCATGAAAGATGTGCTCGGAGCATTTTCTTGGGGCCGGACAATTCAAAGCCCGATGATACATATACTATATAAACAAGGCACAAGCTGGGATCTGTGGGTAACCAATGCCTTTTTTTTTCAAAAAAAAACTTCGAGGCCATCGAAATGCGGTCATGCCTTACCCTCTGGTCGACCCGTTCACAATGTTCGATCAAACTGATGCAGCGGCGACAGCTATTAATCGCCGTTTTCCCCGAAGCCTCCGAGGGATTTATGACTTATACAATAGTTTAGTCTCCGCACACCATTTTGAAAATGGCACAAACCTTTGAGTGCTCAAAAGAGCGTTCTGACAAGAAAAACTCGCTGCACGAAAGTTCAAGCGACTCCAAGATAATACGCGTTTATTCAATTCGTGTGCGGCTTGCCCCAGCAACTTCATGCAAGATACTGCGGAGTCCACCATTCCGCCGGCGCCCCCGACACCTTTGAAATCATAGAGCTCCTGATGACAATGAATGCACAAACATCGGAATGCAGGAGCCTCGCATTCGCCAAACCCCGGCCTCTGGATTTTCACCAGCTCCAGATATTTTTTCCCTCTTTTGTAGGCGCCAATGTCCGGCATTGACTCGGAGCAGGCAGATGCCGGTATATGCCGGACGGTGATCCGATGATTAGGATCCTATCGTGTCTCGCCGATGTTCGGCATCCACTCGGAGGACCAGGCAGATGCCGGTATGGGTCCGGCATGTCTCGGGGACTCAGGGAAGGCGCCCACGTGCCATAGCAATCAAGCCTGAACAATGCCAGCGCGTCGACTTTGACCATCCTCGACGCCGGCAGCCAATTCTGCAAATAACGTCTCACAGGGTGTCAAATAACCTTTGCCATCGACGTATTCTTGATATTAATTCTCTCTCAACCACCGCCACCATGAAACAATCCTCTCGCCGGCGCCGACTGGCGCAGGTGTGCGTGGTGGACATCTTATACTGTGGAACCAGCTAACCTTTACAGGCGGACGATGTGCGTCGTGGCGCAGATTGCGGCGCACAAAGCAAACATCCTATACAAGGAGCGGCACGGGGTCGTGTACTACAACCGGCGGAAGAACACCACCAGCGGGGAAGTCGAGAGGAAGATCGGATGGACGTCCAATCTGAGGCGGCGGCGCGCGTCGTACAAGCGGTGCGAGTCAGGCCTTCAACAAATTGAGTGGGTCGCGTACTGGGAATGTCGGCACCTGAAACGAATCGGTGAGTAATTTCATTTGCTTTGAAGTCCCTCCAACCGGCTGGACAGAGCGCTTGGCGCATCTCGCACTGGAAGCGAAGGGGGCGGCGCTGGTACCTACCGTTTGCTTGGGCGCGCGCTGCACGACCCGACACCGGGAGTACAGCAACTTTCGCAAAGCGGGTGGGGATGCCGGATACATGAGAGTCGTTGAGGAAGCTTTACGCGCGGTGGGACAGCCGGTGAAGAGGTGAGGATTTTCCGTCTATCCGACTAATTCACCGCTGACTTCTTCTCCGGAACGTAGAATAAATTGCAGCGCATGTATACGGGTTTGGGAACAAGGTGGATACCGAATACGGTGCCTGAACGAGTATCGGGCGGGTACTGTGTAAATAAAACTTGTAGAATACAACATGTACCTATGTAGTATCAATAAAACCGATTTACTTTGCGGTCGGGCGTTATTTCGGAAAGCCCATATATCGGGGGAGCGGAAAGGGTTCCATTCAAACCCGCGCTAGGCATAGCCTGTTTCCTTGGCGGGGAACATTACATTTAACACGGAAAGGCGTAAGTTCTAGTCTTTACCTCCATTATAGACGGTCTATAGTTTTACTAACCCTACATTCAAGGATATGTCGGTACAGCACTGGTGCATTATACGGTCGCATTGCGCAAGGCTCCCACTCCAACGTAAATGGGTGTGGGGTACGCTGCTCTCCTCCGACTCGGCGTACGAGCCTGAGGATTTTTTTTTTTTTTGGCAGAGAATTGCCGTCAATCCAAGGACTCATTCCCGCCGACAATCCGGGGGACCCTGTTGCACACCAAAGGAGTGTACCGACCAAAACAACTTTCAAGCCACTCCTCTCCGCCTCAAGACCTAATTTTTTTGGAATTCGTATCACTTAGTATTCGCAATGGTTATGTTTCAATTGTGTCAACCCTTCAGATGACAGGACCACTGCTTACTGGGTGCTCCGCCGCGCGAGCAATTTCTCATCGTGACCGTTCTCCAGAAGGGGCAATTTGTGGAATTACTGCGGTGACATAAACACCTTTAAAGATTTTAAGCGAGGCGTGTTCTCGTACCACCACCATCTTGTCCAATTTGATACGGTAAGTGCCCATTCTATTTCATGCACGCTCGGAGCGTAACGTCTCTCAATTACGGTTGTGCCTACTCGCTGTCGAGGCAAGATGCTGAGCGTGCATGTGCCACCCGCGCGTCGCATGTGCCACTCGCACGTCGCATGTGCCACTCACGCGTCGTCGCATGCCACTGTGGCAGACGTGTCAGAATGCGAGGTGGGGGAAGCACGCCCGACCCTGGGATCCTTACTCTTGCCTCAAAAACTGTAGCGTCTGTCAAAAGGCGCGCACTTTAAGGGTGGACCGTCTATCGCCCACGAGGAAAGCACCGGAACGCGGAAGCGGGGCTCACACGCCCGACCCTGGGATCTGCTCTCTGTTTCCGCATTCCGATACTTCCCTCGGGATGGTACAGCGATACCCTGCCTGCACAGTTGATGGAGCAGGGATGCCTGTTTCGTCAACATTAGTGCGTCTTTCGCCGGTCCGAGCGAGCTAACGGCCCAAGCTTACAGGCAAATGAACCGGCCTCAACAGATGGTCGTGAGCGTCTCGACCGCCATCAAAGTCGAGAATATTCGCCTCGACGATATACTCACCAGGCATGCGGATCGACTGTGTGAGCTGGAGGCGGACGATCCCCCGCTGGAGCCGCGCCCAGCATTCACTTTCACGCAGGAGGGTTCAAGTGGGATTGAGCAAGAGGTGCGCGTTCGTTCTTATCCTCAATCCTCACGTTGAAGCCAGACACGGAAGCGCCCCCGACAGGGTTCACCCGATAGCGACGTCGCTCCCGCTCCCGCTGCTGTTGCGGCTGATTCGTCGGTTAACACCCACACGGAGGAGAAGAAGAAACAAAGGCGCGAAAATCGCGCTGCCCGTCGTGCAGTGGCACAGGAGGTGGATGGCCGCAAGATTAAGCAACGAGGGCTTGAGCGCGTCATTGAGGCGCAGGCTATCCCTAGCGAAATCTCGCTGGAGAGCCACCACATCCCCGTCGCGGCGTCTGGGTGGATGGGACGGCGTGACACCGCAATTCTCAATGCAGCGGCAGCGACTGCAAAGGAGATCGGTGAGCGCGGGCAGCCAAACATTCCTACTGCATCCTTTCACAATCTCGATGACGAAGCGCTCAAGGATCCACACTTTCGGATTCTCAAAGCCGACCCCGCTGGGTGCGTTTTCCTTGATTTTGTAGGGTTTGAATTTCTGACTTGGCAACATCCACAGCAGCGGGAAAGTGGTCATCGACGCTGACAACCGCGTCTTCATCCTCGCAATTCCCCAGCCTGGGGGGGAGAAGAATTGGAAGAAGGTAACACAGGATGTGTCTACCGCTGTCGACAACGCTGCCAAGGAGATTTTTGGTCCAAACTACGACCAGGAGGTACCAACGGCTGACGGCAACACTCCCCGGGGCGGGCCACACTTCGCGCAGAATGCGGGCCTCGGAATGGGTGGCGGACAGCAAGAGCCAGCACCGTTCGCAATGCACGATTCTGTGCGCAAGATTTGCGCGGGCTTATTCGCAAACACGGCGATCATGTGGTTCCTCGGTTTTGCCAATTGTGCACGGTCTCTTCACTCCAATATCTTCCACTTTGACGCATTCGCCCTAGGCCTGTTTCAGGCTTACGCTCCCGGCCTTTATGCGCATTATTTTGACGCCATGACCGCACTCTTGGGGTGGAATGAGGCTCTATTCCCCTTCTGCACACTTTCCATGTGCGTCTTTGCATCCGCGACCTTCAACTTCGGCCCTCGCACCATTACTTTTCCCCATCTCGATTTTTTGAACCTTGCATGGGGATGGTGCTTCATCACCCGGTGGCACTGGGTTGGTTCAATCACGAGCTGGGGGGCCATCTGATACTCTGGGACCTTTGGCTCATTATTGAGTTCCCACCCGGTATGACTATTGCGATTCCCTCAGCAATCTTTCGCCACTCGAACGTCTCCATTCAGCAAGATGAAAAGCGGTTTTCCATTACGCAATACACCTCCGCTGGTGTTTTCCGTTTTGTCAAGAACGGATTCAAGACGAACGTAACCTTGGAGCAGGAAATGACGAAGGAGGAGGCACAAGCATGGGCGGACGCGGCGAAGGTACGCTATGCCGAAGGGGTGAAGATGTATTCGACGTTAGATGAACTTCGCCAGCGCGCGTACATGTAGATTGAATTCAAACCCAGTGATACGAGCCAGAGGAAAGGTCTGCACCACCGTACCTCCATCACAAGTCACTGTCGCACGACTCGCAATTGATGAAGCAGAAAACTCAGAGTCGATTCTGTGAAGACAGGAAACAAGATCAGATAGAGCATTTGATCGTCGAATGTGGATAAGCAGTGCAGCCAAGTCCGCTCATCTCTGGGTGGATTGAACAGATGTAGCTTCACCGACATCCAGGCCGTTGCCCTGCGCGCGACCTTCGCGTTCCTCGTCGCCCTCTCGGGGAAGCAGATCTCCAAAAAAGTGGTCGCGGTAGAGGGGGTGGCGGAGGCGGAGCTGGAGAGGGTTAGGAAGGCGGACGTCGACGAGAGTGTGGTGATTGCGAACTATCGCACGGGGATTGGTGCGGCGATTGTGCTGTTGAAGAGCTGGGTGAGTTTCGTTTTCGTTTTCGCATTCGGATTAGGATTCAGTTCTTCTTGCCTCTGCCGACAACGACTTGAATTCCGTGTAGCTCAACACCATACCCCGCAATCCCACAACCGAGCTCGGGTGCCTCCTCGCCCAGCGCGCCCTCCTCACCGACCTCGTCGACTTCACCTAAATCAACCCAACGAAGGCGCTCCACAAACACTGGCGCCCGTACACCTCCGCCGCGGCGCGTCATGCATTGGTCTCGTTCTGGGCTCTAACTAACCGGTATATATCCGTATACGTTCGCGCGCCGGCCCCTCCTGGCTGCGCTGGAGTCCACGCGGCTTCTTTTTGCTGCTGTGATGCGATGCAATGCGGTGTGATGTATATTGCGCTGCGCTGATGTACTTATCCCACCCGCACCCAATGTTTCAAATTCCGCCAGACGCTCGCCTTCTGGCCAGAAGTTCCCTTTCGTGCCAGACGATCGTTCGTCTCTTGGCCTCGGATCCACGCCCGTCTTCCTGGCCCGAGGGTCAACAGCACCTGCCGACTTCGCGTGCGCGGCGGTCTCATCGGCCATAGCCTATTGCTCAATTGGTGTGCCTGGGCCCTGCATGTCTGCGTGTACGTGTGTGTCTGCCTCGCCTGTTCGTGCCGCTGCGTACAAAGTCACGTTCTTCCAGGTGTCTTATTCGGGACTCTACGGATGATAGATCCTGCGGACGATACACTGTAAAGAAGGCACGGTATCATGATCAATGAATGTATGGACGGGGAAAAGCACCTGGTTGAGGCTTAAAGGCTTGAAGAATGCATAGATTGGCTCAGGCAGGCCTAAGGGACGGGCGGACGAGACGAGGCAAAATGTAAGCTGATCTTGAAGGACCAAGAAGCTCGCTCGAATATCCGTCGAATGCCAAGAAACTCGCCTCAACAACACCAAACTCACCTCAAACGACTCGACGAATCAGCAGTGCTTGAAAGGAAGGTAGTTATTGAAAGGACGGTAGTTGGATTCGATAGCAGATAGATTAGATAGACAGGAGCATGTAATGTATATATACTTTGCGTGCGAGGGATCAACCATAAGATAATGTACCTGGACGATGAATTACTTGCCGATGGTTTTGTTGCTTGCCGATGATTTCAGCCTCCCGGGATGAGATGCCAAAAAGCAACCTGCACCACTGGTCTTACATACATAAGAACCAATGAGGAAAGACGTACCATGTCATTCTCATCCTGGGAATCGGTGCCGATGCGCAAATTAGGCACTTTCACCCGATTTCACCCAATTCCTTCTTTTTGTCTTACCCAGCGCAGCGTATGTAGAGACAAATATTCTCAAAAGTCCACAATCACCAATTAAATACCACGTTCTTCCGCTGGATATTATTCTCTACACGACTCGACTGCTACTCACCCAACCGAATTATCCGGGCGTGAGCCATGTCCTGGATTTGATAGACTTTACGACGACGATCGAGTTTTACTGAGAACAGGCGCTCCAAAAGATGGACGGCGTGCTGGAGATCCACCGATCCTACAAAGCCAATGACGACACTGCCACGAAACTCACTGGCGAGGAGGTGAAGCGCCTGCGCGAGTATCAGACGGATGACAACACCCCGCGCACTATGTACATTGAGGGGGTGCTGCAGTACTGCCAGTGGGTGCGTCACTTGCGTCACCACTGGGTGCTAAGATATCTCAATCACCGCTGGCAGGATATATCCAATATCTGCACACGTGATTTGCCGCACACCGCAAATCTCAAATGACGACCGTGCGAATACTTTCCCGAGTTGAAAGAGAACGCGAGGGTGGAGTCTCCGCGTCTTTTCCACTACGACCTCACCGACCCGAAATGCGAGGCCGTACGTTTGCGCGGAAACGACAACTACAGGTTCGTGAGCAACTCGTACGAATGGGCCAGCGCGCATTAAATGCCCGGGTGCGTGCACGTTCCCTATCACACCGTCGTGCAACTGCTAACTCGCCTCTCCTCGTCTCGGCAGCCAAACGCTCGCGAGCGTGTTCCAGACCCCCGAGTTCGCGATGGTGTTCCCGTGTGAGATCCACCCCCGACGCACCGAAAGACTCCAATTTTAGTTTTTTTTTTTCGGGGCACCCCCCCCCGCCCTGGGGCGAAAAGAGATATTCTTGCTGCGGATCAAAAGATGAATAGCTCACCAACCGTTGGGAGCACCTACCTAATTCATTGAGCGAAAATGATTCTCTCATCGAGCTCTACCTGTGCGCACTTTTTCACTTTTTCATATATGTGCCGCCTCCCCCACTGCCCTGGCCTAATCGGGAAATCCACCAAAATAATGATAGTACAACAGCGGACCACAGTGAGCCCTGGCTTTCTGTGTGTAAAACCATCAATTAGGATCTTTCTTAAGTATCCAAATCCCCTAAGACGTGCTCCCATTTACCGTCCGCCTCCCCCACCGTCCTGGCCTAATCGGGAAATCCACCAAAATAATGATAGTACAACAGCGGACTACAGTGAGCCCTAGATTTCTGTGTGTAAAATCATCAATTGAGATCCTTCTTAAGTAGCCGAGTCGTCTAAGGCGTGGTCCCATTTACAGGCCGCCTTCCCCACCGTCCCGGCCTAATCGGGAAATTCACCAAAATAATGATAGTACAACAGCGGACCACAGTGAGCCCTATTCTCCTGTGTTTAAAACCATCAATTGAGATCCTTCTTAAGTATCCAAGTCCCCTAAGACGTGCTCCCATTTACAGGCCGCCTTCCTCACCATCCCGGCCTAATCGGGAAATTCACCAAAATAATGATAGTACAACAGCGGACCACAGTGAGCCCAAGATTTCTGTATGTAAAACCATCAATTGAGATCCTTCTTAAGTATCCAAGTCCCCTAAGACGTGCTCCCATTTACAGGCCGCCTTCCCCACCGCCCCGGCCTAATCGGGAAATTCACCAAAATAATGATAGTACAACAGTGGACCACAGTGAGCCCTAGATTTCTGTGTGTAAAACCATCAATTGAGATCCTTCTTAAGTATCCGAGTCGTCTAAGGCGTGCTCCCATTTACAGGCCGCCTTCCCCACCGTCCCGGCCTAATCGGGAAATCCACCAAAATACTGATAGTACAACAGCGGACTACAGTGGGACCCAGATCCCTGAGTGTACAATTGTCAGTTAGGTTGCTTCTGAAGTATCCAAGTCGTCTGAGGCGTGCTCCCATTTACAGTCCCCGAACATAATACATTGCCTGGGATGGTTGGTTGTTGCGCGCTGGTTATCCTCCTGTGCCTGATTAATCCAGTCCCAATCGACGTTCATGTGGACAACATCCGCGATCTGCTGATCTGCGCCGATACCAAGGGTGCTGCTGCCGACCATGACTTGGGTTTTACCAGCCGTCCAGTCATGAAAACTTACGGGACGGGCTTCATCAGGTGTGTTGCTGGTACAGGCCAGTCAGAAAAATCGGTCATTTCAAGGGCTTCAAAACGGTTTCGTTCAGGCTGGAGGCCTAATTTTATTGTTCTAGCTATTGCAACGAACTCGATCGTTGTCAACGAGAATGTCGACCTGCCGCCCCGAGACCTCAACAAAATGATCAACCTGGTGAACAAGTCGATCCAGTGTGGCCCGGTTACCGCTAAGGTTCGTACTTGGCTCTATCACCGAAGGTAGAATAATAAAAAACTTTCTAGCAGGTGAACGCAGATTTAGATGGCTCGGTCCATGCCGTAGCCTCCGTAGGCGTAGCAGCACAGGGCACGATTACCCCCAAAGGTCAGCCAACATATATAAACTGTGTTCACATGTGTTTCAGCTCACCGACGTGGGGCTGGTCGCGGGACTGAACGCAAACATCGTAGGCACTTTGTCGCCGACCGCAGACATCCCGGTGAGCTATCGGCCAACCAAGATGAGTCCCAGATGTGGAGGCAGCGCTTCACCGAGCCCATTCGAGGAAACGCATGGTCTTCACCTCGTCAACGTCGAATCCCCACAAATGAAATTGGGTTGAGTGATCAAGAGAGGTTTCACGGTATATCGATCTATGCGCGTACAATAAATCTTGAAAAATGTTCTCGGATGAGGTGAGGACGAGACGGTGCATACCGCGACCTGTGGTAAGGATTTATCTGTGACTCGCATTCCTTCATGTCCGCCCGCCCACGAGCCTTCAATATTTCGGTGTTTCTGGGCTAGGTTAGGTGGAGCTCCAAACTTGCCATCGTTGCAATCAACCTACCTCCCCCATTTTTTTTGATTCAATTCCTCTGAAATTTTGACCACCCACCATTACCCTGCCTGCCCCCCCACCCGCCAAATATCAGCCCCCGCATTCCATTTTGAACAGTGAAAACATCGTGCCGAGCAGGGGAACTTTTTACCACCTACCTCATTTCCACACCCAGATCAAGGTGACTGAAGACAGCCTCTGAATTGCAATCGGCAACACGCAGGGGTGCGCAACAGAAAGTCACTTGAAACGGCTCATGGTGGTGGGAGGTGGGTGAAAAAAGTGGCGCCACTCCTGTTTGCACCCAATTGTCGCGTACATAATTGTGTGCATTGCTTCGGGAATCCCGGGAAGTTTGGCAGATCGAGCAAGTGTGCCGTTCGAGTCGCGGTGAGAGCAACAAGCCGCGGGCCGAGTTGGTGCGGAGCTCGTAGCTCACTGTCATTGTTTGGACGGCTGCAAGGTTTAGAGTACTGTCTTTCTGCAACACAATCACCATCGCGTTGTGTTCTCGTTTGTTATCTGGATTAGTCTTGGCTATCAATGACGCACCCTCCGTGGCCGAATACTGGAGTGTCCAAAAATCTTGCCCGGAACCCCAGAGAGATTCACCTCAATGTGATGATCGATCAACTGTGATGCCATCACATCAGACCAAGCAGGACCAACGGAAGGGCTGTCCCTGCAGGCTTACCAAGCAACTCCTCTTCGTTTTTTGCCATCACAATCCATCACCCTAACTCTGCAGTCCCCCGCATCTCAACTCACCCGCATCCGCCCCTACCCACTCGCAAAGAGGCCCACAGACGAGGAGCGCGCATCTACCGAACCTCAGGGACCCAGGGTGAAAGCGGCTCAAATGAGTGCACAACTAGTTCCCAACCACAAAGCGGCCCCCACGACGCGGAGTGCGCGTACACTGGACGTCGCGGACAAAGTGGCTCAGATGAGCGCGCATTCTTCGCGGTTTTCTGCTGCATCCAGCGACTTGGCGACTGACATGAGTGGTGGGAAATAACACTCTCATCCCGAAGCTAGAACAGACTCTGGTGCTGAAAGAGCGCCATTCGCCTAAATGTGAACGCTCCTTAGAACACGTTGGTTGACGTGAAACCGTGTAGATTCAACCTGGAGAGTCATGTCGTCATAGGGCATCCAAGTTCTCCACCGGGCGGAAGCGGCGCATTTAACATGGAATTCGGATGTGCTTCACATCTTCGTCTTCTTGGGTTTCCAACGTACGATAGACTGCGACGGGTTCGGTTGAACATTTACTATTCTTTGCAAAGACAACGCAACGTTGAACACACATTGGAAAGAGGCGGGAGGCTAGGTACATCAGCCTGTGGCCATCCTAAATTCGAAGCGGAATTTGGTCAGGATCCCACCCAAAAAAACACGAAGATGATTACACTTACCGTTTAAGCCCAGCCGCGTCCCCACTGAACAAGTCCTGGTCGCCCGGGTTCGGTCCCGAGTCTGCGTATTGCCAGAACGTCGTGAAACTGGAATCTCGATTTAGCTTGGAGCTCAAGCAAAGCTCAAGATGAGATGTCAAGGACCTCCAACCAGCGGGCAGCGTTCCGATGCTAGATGAGTAGCGTGCGATCCAGAGAGGGTTGTTCGCGGTGAATTTGGCGCTGTTTCCGGTGCAGGTCTTCTACTAGTCGGTCGTGGTGTAGATTACTGTGAGTGATGTGCTTAGAGAATACTGTCACACGAAGTAGCATCACGAACCTGGATATCTGTACGTATATGAATCTAAGACGTCAGCAGATGTAATGATATTTCTACTGTATTTACCGAGTGCTTGCCGCATGGTAGGTCGAAGAGAAGTTGGATATCCAGGAAACCATCGCAGATGTGCTGAGCCCGTAGTATTCCTCTCCACTTGGATTATCTGTGGGTCGTGAGTTTGAAACTTTCGAGCAGATGGGAAGAAACAAGGGTCGTCTCACACTCGATGTCCAGTGCCCCAAGGAGAGTTCTCCCGTCGGCATTCCAACCACCTCTATGTTAAAGCTGGGACAAATGTAATACAAACGACAAGGCGCGCGCATACCTCCATGAGCGAGGAAGTATTTGGCCTGCGCGGCGCCTGAGCTGCTACCCGGATGGGCGAAATGATAACCCCCGCGGATAAGTCCAGCCTTCGTGGCGCCGCTGTACTTGGAGCTGAAGGTAGGATCTTGGAATGCTGAGAAGTATCATGTCAGAGATAGTGCTGTTCTTCTTCCGTCCAACGCACTGGTTCCTTCGGTAGCCTTGATATACACAAACGAGACACCTGAGGCCTCGACCTTCGCCCAGTCCACGGTGGCCAGGAAATGGGAAACGTCTATCCCTTTCGGTTGTGCACGTTCGGCAAGGTCCCGAAAGACGAGGGCTGCCCCATTGCACAGAAGAGGGCCGGCAGATGAGAAGAGGAGGATGGGAAGGAGCTTCATTGGGGAACCACGAGCAAGTCATATCGTGAACTGCGAGTATTTATACGTCGGGCGATATATATGGCTTGCTCTTGCTGCCCGTGCGTACCAACTGTCAATCATTCAGTGGGTAGGTCAGTCAAGCGAAAATTAAACGGTGGCAAATCTCGGTCGAAGGCTTGAATTGGAGTTCATTGAGTTGCCACGGTATCACAAGGGCTCTGAGGAACGTGCGACGGCCAACGAGTTTGAGGCTGTTAAACAGAGTGATAGGTATAAGGGCAATGAGAGCAAACCTGTTTTCTTCTGAAACGCAGGTCTCCTGAGATAGTTAGACCACAACATCCAGATCAATGAAAATAATCAGGGGAAAAACACTGGTACTGGATTTCATATCACCCTACCAGCTATAGGTTGCCGTTTCCAAGTGTATCTCGCATCCGCCGCTGGCAGAGCCTGGCAGAAGCACAAGAGACATAGATGCTTCAAGTTTGCAGTTGCAACTTGCTTTACAGATGCTTGTCATGGACAACACGAGGCCAATAGTGATAGAACTTGGAGGTCGTCGCGAATTGATATCTCTCGTTGTCCTGGAATCTTAGAATCGAGTCAAGTAGCTCGAGTCACCACGGATAAGCATCGCGGCCACGCCGCAGCAGAAGATGAACCTAATCACGGTGCCGTGCCATGATCGTGATCGTGACTGCGCGGTCACATGACGTTGGGTTTCCTCTTGCCACCACATCGCTATCGTTTTTCTTGGTATCTTGTCTACCTGGCTGTATGGCTGGCGCGCTAAGCGGTCATCTTATCAACTCTTACGAATCCTCAATGTCCAACCAGTCTATCTGCACTGACGGCTTGATATCTTTCAATCCCAGCATGCATGACTCCTTCAATCCGAACATGCACAACACCCAGCAGTCCTTTAGCTTCAAAAATCCCTCCCATGCCTCTACCAGCATGTCCGAATCAACCTACGACCGCGTCAGCCGCCTCCAAGCCAAGCTTAACCAAAAACTTGGTCCAGAATTCATATCGCAGCGTCCAGGGCCCGGTGGAGGCCCTAAGCTGACGTATGCAGAGGGCTGGAAGGTCATAAACGTCGCCAACGAAGTATTTGGCTTCGACGGATGGAGCTCCAATATCACCAGTCTCACGACCGACTACATGGACTACAACGAAGAGACTCGGCGGTACAACATCGGTGTCTCGGCAGTCATGCAGGTGTCGCTCAAGGAAGGCGTATTTCACGAAGATGTGGGCTACGGGATGATCGAAAACGCAAAGGCAAAGGGAATGGCCTTGGATAAAGTGTGTGATGCGCACCAGGTTGTTCGCAATCCTTAACTTTTTCGCAGTGCAAAAAAGAGGCGGTGACAGACGGACTGAAGCGTACCCTCCGCACGTTCGGCAACGTTTTGGGAAACTGTCTCTACGACAAGCAATACACCGCAGAAATCGTCAAGATCAAAGTTCGTCCAGTACGTACTTAAGTTTGGTCTGTCGAAAATACATTGACGCTGTGGCAGGTAAAATTGGACAAGGACGATCTTCACCGGCTCCCAGAGCTCTCCGAAAAACCACCAGCTGCTGCTGCATCTACGTCTGCATCAGGGTCGACTTCGGCCTCCCGGTTGATCACCGCGACCTCGACTCCCGTCCGTGCACCCAATCCCGCACCTGCTCTGCAGCCGCAGAAGGGGCAGCCCCAGCAGCAGCCCGCCAAACCCATATTGTCCGTCGCGTGCCACATCCAGCCCTCAGGCCTGCAGACACCCATCACGACGCCCGCGGGCGAGCGCAAGGTGTCTTTCGCCCTGCAAGTCAAAGCCGAGCCCCAGACGAAGCCGCCGCAGGGGCAGGGACAGATGCAGCCGCCCCCCGTTTCCGGTCCGGCCGCAGACGCAGACGACGCGGTGGACGACCCGTTCGGGTTCCTCTCGGAAGATGACACGTTCTATGCGTGCGTCGACATGGGGGAGGGCGATCTTGGGCAGCCGATCGACTTTGAGGAGGGCGCGAGCCGCGTTTCTGTTGGCGATGAGGAGAAGGCGGTGGAAGCAGCGCCGCCGGCACCGCAGCCGGAAGCCAAACCGGCAGAGGATTGATATGGGCTGATGGGCCTCGGGCGGACTGGACAAGGTCAAGGGACACGGCCGCCCCAGCAGCAGCAGTAATGGGGTGCGCAAATGAACGCCACGCCGCAGCAGAAGGCATACATCCCAAACACCTCGGGCGCCACTTCGGCCGCCGCGCCAAGAACTACGGGAGAAACAGCGCCCTCGAATGACAAGAGTGCCGCATCCGCCGCGCGCGCGCTTGCAATTGCCAATCACTGTCGGCCGTCGACGTTGAACCCAAACCAACAGGCGCCCTCTGCGCCCGAAGGTGGCGCGTCCACAAGCGCACTGCCGCCACAGCAGAAGCGCCCATCGACGCCCTCTGTCGGCGGGTTCCACTTCCCACCTGGAATGCCAGTGTGTCTCTCGTTGCTATGCGCGTCTCACTCCTATTCACTGATACTGCGCACACAGAATCCCCTCTTGCGGAACAACGGCAGGCCGCCGCCACAGGGCGTCAAGCGCTGCGCAGACGTGATGATGTGCGTTTCCCTGACTTGCGCTGTGTAATTAATCTCATGCACTGCCAGGAGCTCTTCGACGCAGAGCGGTGGGATGGGTTTGAGCACAAGTGGGGGCGGAGGGAGCGCGGCACGACAACCGCTGGGAACGCTCGCGCCGGATCCGCAGCAGCAGCAGTACCAGCAGGGCGGGTCCGACCCGAAGCGGGTGAGGCGATGAGGGCAGTTCTCCGAGTGGTATTTTTATTTTCTTTGAAGTCCCTACATGCAATATATACCTTCAGCGCAACACAGTGATATTTTATGCTGCCGTTTGGCACAAGGAAATGCCCTCAATTTCGTTCCGGCCCATAAAGTTCCAAAGCAAATGTGGTATGGGAGGCTTCGACCCGTACTCCCGACCGCTACAGATATGCCGAGCATGATGCATGTTGGGCTGCAGAGATCAATGTGAAGCTAGCGACAGGTAACTTTAATAACAACCAGAATGAGCTCGTCCATCGCTGAGCCAGCTTGAATCAACGCCGCGCGGCTGCTGCGGGCGGGGGTGTGCGGGCTCGAGATGTTGATGACCGCGTCATTGCTTTGAGACAGGCGAAGGTGCAGGTAGAGGCAGAGCTCAAGCAAGCTGTAGCGGAATCGAAAGTACGTCATTTGTTCATTCCCTGTCAAAGCTGACTACAGATCAGTCGAATTCCTCTGGCCGGGTGTCTGCAGGGCGTCCGTCGAAGGGCAAGAAGGCAGAAAAAATTGCTCATGGAACGGTATGCTAATTATTTGTGAGTTTCCCTAATCTGACTGCTTTTCAGTCGAATAAATCCTGAAAAATGTTCTCGGATGAGGTGAGGACGAGACGGTGCATACCGCAACCTGTGGTAAGGATTTATCTGTGACTCGCATTCCATCATGTCCGACCGCCCACGAGCCTTCAATATCTCTGTGTTTCTGGGCTCCAGATGCTTCATCATCGATTTTTGGAATGTATAGAGGATTGCAAAGGAAGATGTCGACAGGATTGTGAAGACGAGCGAGTAAAGGGTGGGCTAGAGCTTTAGTCACAGGCTCGAGCGCGACGGAAAAGAATTCAGTCAACGGTTGATGCGCCACCCCGTCCAAGGTGCAGACGTCACAGTCCTATGCCCACTACGTAAAAATGCGGCACCAGCAAGGTCTCCCTGAATCAGTGCGATGCCACCTGCCCGAAATCTCCACAGACAACAGTCTCGACGACATCATCGCACTCAGGCAAAAATGCGGGAACGTTACGTGACGACCTTCGAAGAAAACCAAGTCAAACCCCGACACCAGCTCAGCAACCATGCAACTCCGTGGCGGAATACTAGAGTGTCCAATATTCTTTCCGGGAACCCCAGAGATTCACCTCACACCGGGGGGCAATTTCCGACGCATATGGTTTTCATATGCATCGGAATTTGTCACTGTGACAATCGATCAACCGTGATGCCATCACATCAGACCAAGCAGGACCAACGGAGGGAAGCTTGCTCCCCCATTCATCGGTATATGGAAACGAAATGCAGATGCTGACAAATCATACGTAGGTGACAAATGCACCTGGCTTACCAATCACTTACATTTGATTGAAGCAAGCGGATAATTCTAATGATTTGGGATAAGGCCGCAAGCGGCAAGTGCCGAACCTTTTTTTGGAGGTAACAACACTTACATTTCAGTTGTGGGACCGCGCCAGTATAATCTATCCTCCTCCTCCTCTTCCTCCGAGTGTGATCGGCTTATTTGACCGCTTTCCCTGGAACTACTACTTGCTGGCTGGGCGCTATACTCTTTTTCTACTGGCTTCACCTCTATTTTATTCAGCTAGCCGTTCCACGATACGAGCAATTGAGGTCCCGATTCCCCAGAAAATGCTCAACAACCTTGAGACGCGAGCTCATCGCGGAGATCATGCCCATATTCGAGCTGCGCGCCGAGTATGCAGCCGTGGTATTCTTGTACTTGGACCGGCTGCTGCAGGCCCCCAACTTCCCTGCAACCCTTGCGAACAGTGAAGCTGTCACATCACGTACAGGGGAGACGTAACTAACACACCTGCTCCAAGTTGAACACGGCGCCATCCTGCGCCTCGTCAAGTCATTGTGGCCATCCCCCATGCATACACGCCCTCCGTGGGCCACCACCTCTATGTCTACCTCCCCACCCTCGCCTGGAGCGTCTGGGAGAACCACCCGCTCTCGCTCACTGGCTGAACACTTCCTCCTCCGCGGGATGCAGAGCACATCGGTGCCAACATTAGTATGCCCGAGCTTACGTTCTTCATCCTCGCGGAGCGCAGTGTGATGAACAAACTGAGCGCGCGCAGGGGTGCTGTTCTTGGGCAGGGAAGACGTGCATGAGGAGGAGGACGAGCTGGAAGGGTCCGTGCACTCGCCCCGGGAGCAGGAGCAGCTCGGCATGGATGGGGACAACACCGAGCTCAACAACACGCGCCTGCGCCGGCAGCTGTCAATATCTGTTCTGCACTCCCACCACGTTTTGTTTTCGATCTCGCATTTGCTGTTGATTGGTGACGCGAGTTTCCCAGCTATATGGATACAGCCATCCACCCTTGGTCCCGCACACGACATCCCCGCCCCTGCAAGAGGCACATGAAGAAACGATGTCTATCCATCCAGGCCATATTTGACCGTGACCAGCCCAGGGATACCAAGTTCAAGACCCTACCGCGGTCCTTTACCATCCAGACCACAGACGACGACTCTTTCCTGCTCGACGACGACCCCTTCGAAGATCTCACCCATGGCCCGCGCCCCGCCGCCCCCGCGCCAGAGCCGGTCTCCCTCTCATCCCCCACCTCCCCGCTCGCGTCGCCCTCCGCGCTCCCACCCACACTTCCGCCTCTTGTGCCACCACCCGTCTCGACATGCGCTGTCTCGCACACCCACGCGCACACCACCGCCACCCCCGTGTACCAAAAGCCCGAGTCCAAGCCCCGCCCCTCGCTGCCCTCGCTGCACACCCTCGCCCAGATGAACGTCGCCGCCCCGCACAAGGTGCGCAAAGGCCGCGTCAGCGCGGGCCTGCCGTTCGAGCCCTGGGATCTCGAGACGGAGGTATTCACCGCGAGCCCGGCGAGTGCGAGCAGTGCTGAGGTGCCCCCGATACCCGCGTCGAGCGCGATGGCGATACCGATACCGATACCCGAAAAACCGAGTCCGGCGAGTCGAGTAGTGCTGAGGTGCCCCCCGATACCCGCGTCGAGCGCGATGGCGATACCGATACCGATACCGATACCCGAAAAAACACATACCAGACGAGGACAACCTATCTACGACTCCTACACCTGCTGTACGTGTTTTTGTCTTTGTGGCTTTCTCTCCCATTTTCCGGAGGGATCTACTCTCTCCCCCCCACCTGCTGGAGGGCTCTTTCTTTATCTCTGGCTCAATTTTTGTTAAACTTGTATCTAACACTACGATACATGCAACAGGCCCCGACCTCCCCGCCCCACGTGTTGTCTTCTCCTCCCCCGCATCCCCACCCGATCGAGGTGTTGGATGGGCTGGCCTCGCCGCAACATCCCACCTCCCGGTCCACGTTCGAGGTACCACCTTCCGATCAAATGCCGCCGCTTGGTGGTCTGGACGCGGACGCGGACACCCCGGCTGGGGTATTTGATGGTGCGGACCCAACACCACTTCCCCCCCGATCCCTTGCACTCGGATTCACGCTCGCACGCGCACCCACATTCGAACGCCGACGCAGAGCCACCCGCAGCCGAGCTGAACTTGGAGGAGGGCCAAGACTCAGACTCAGACAGCGGCGCAGAGTCAGACGCGTCGTCGGACAACTCGGACCTCGAGTTCGCGCTGGTGGCAGCTCAGTTCACCGACCAGCCCAGCACGCCGCTCGAGCATTCGTTCGCGCTGCCGGCGGTGGAGTCGCCGGCTGCCGCAGGAGATGGCGCTGGGGGCGGAGCCGGTGCTGGGGCGGAACACAAGTTGAAGGCTGGCGGGTGTGCGGCTGGCGATTGTGCCGCAGCGGACGTCGAGTTTGCACGCGTTGGGTGTGGGTGCGGAGAGCAAACTGAAGCTCAGGCCGAAGCCGCGGCGGTCGGCGGCGGCGGAGGGGGCGGGGTCGGCTTTATTGTAAGCGGCAGGAGCAGGAGCAGTGGGAGAGCGTGTCGAAGACGAGAGCGCTGTGGGCGAGGAAAGGCGTGTAGCGGGAGATGATGAGGACGACGACGACGAGAGCACCGAGCTCCCGTACTGCTCCCCGCCCCCACCGCCCTCTGCCTCCTCCTCCTCGCGGTCCCACTCCTCCTCGGTGTCCCGGACGCACTCGCGCGCGCCATTGGAGCGGGGGATACCCGAGGAGGGGGTGGTCTTCTTGGGCGGAGACGACGTGCATGAGGAGGAGGCGGAGGAAGAGGGGTACGTGCACTGGCCCCGGCAGCAGGAACAGCTCGGCATGGACGGGGACGACACCGAGCTCGACGACACGCGCCTGCGCCGGCGGCGCTTCCGCAAGAGCTCGCTCGTGGGGGACGTCCTGCGCTTCGCGCTGGTATCTCCCAACGCGCCGTCCCGTGCTTACCTCGCCGACGGGTGGTGCGGAGCCACGGGCAGTGGCAACAGAGCCGAAGGAAATGGAGCTGGAGCTGGACGAGGCAGATGTGCAGCTGATGGGGGATGGGGGTCAGGGTTGATGGTGCGTGTTTTCCGCTCTACATCAGTACTCTCTCTACTCTGCTTTGCCCTGGAGCCGAATTAATCCACCTTTTGTTTTACTTTATGTGTTACGTGCACAGAACCCTCGTTTATTTTGTCTATTTTTTTTTCGCGTTTGCGTTTGCAGGCACGGGCATCGACATCCAGCTGGGTGCCATGGAGCTCGCGCTGGGTGATCTCGATCTGAATCTCGACCTCGACTTTGGTGGTAGGGGTGATCTGCAGCTTGGATTTGGCGGAGGTGGCGGGCACCTCCAGCCCGCCTTTGACTTGGACGTGGGAAACAGCATGAGCACGTACTCGACGGCGAACAATATCGGGCACAAGCCGCTCAAGGGCGAGGGCGAGGAGGGGGTGGCATGACGTCCGCCGAGTACGAAACACCGTTTGGATTTCCGGCAGCGTATGAGGTGCCGCTACACGAATACCAGTACGACTATGCCTCACCCGACTCGACGCGCTCGCCAGGGCGGTCGTACGAGTCGGAGCAGTACAAGTTCCAGGCCCACGCGTCCAAGTTACGACTTTGGCTGGCTCCTGCACGAGCGCAGACACAGTGCATTGGTGTCAGACTAAGAGTACGAATATGACACTGGGTCGGGCTCAAGCTCGGACTGGGACGGGAGCAGTTTTTTTGCAGGGCGTTGTTTTCGGGAGTGGTGGGGGAGAGTCACTTGTTGGCGTGATGAGGGCCTTTTGTCGTTTTCTCTCCTCCTCGCTTTTGTTTTCAGAAGTTGGGAGCCGAGTGGGGGAACAGTAGCATAGTGTGTATTCATTTTTTGTGCCCAGCTAGACAATTTGTAACCAACCTATCCAATAACAGGATTTGGCCCAGTCCCAAGTACACCCAGATCCACACCTCAAGTCCGCACCCACCAGCACAGTTCTTCACATCGCACATACACTTGCTCACTCCACGGGGCCACTGCCGAGCCCCCAGATCATCGTTGAATGTATACTCGGTTAAGACGGGGATGTGCTCCATGGCGATGAATGCGAGGAAGTCGGAGGGTGCGCGCAGGTGCGCGCAGGTGCGCGCGTGAAGACAGGAACAGAGAGGGAGGCAGTAGTGGTGTACGGGGAGAAAGAATGGGTGCCACAGAATCACTGTGGGGGGATTCAGGCCGCACCACAGAAAGGTAGGTGGGATGGCAAGAGGCAGTGGGAAGCAACCAGCAAACCGGTCTGCTTTGGTTGAGCCGCAAATTCAATTGATACAAGCAGGGGGGGAATAAACATAAAATCAATAGTTGTCATTAAACTACTACCAACCGACAGGAACGCGCACAGCCCAAAGGTCCATGAGAGCCCCCATAAATTAAACAAAACAATAATGTACTGCATTAATACCTCTCCTCACTCAATCATAAGTGTCTTCACTGCAACACACCCGAATCAGTAGCTGCCACCCGTACCCTGTAGTATGTGCTGGTGTTGGCGGTAGTAGAGTGGGTGCCCGTGGCCTTAACATCGGTTGTGTAGTACTTCCCCGTGGTCGGAGGCACAGGAAGAACCAAAGGCACGAAGTGAGGGGGGGAGCAAGAATTAGCAGGAGCAGGTAGAGGCATAGGATTAGGGAGAAGCGAAGAGCAGGGAGAAGAGAGACGAGAAAGAATTCCGAACCAGACCTTTGCGAAACAGCAGACACAACACATCAGCACTGCACTTCCATATATGGCACTAACCAAGCTACTAACTTGCATCCCAAGGCAAAACGCAATCAACACACAAGAGTAAACACATCAGCACAGCCGCTAACCAGGCAACTATTTTACCGTATAGTCCAAACCTAAAGGTTCGGCAATGAGAAACCTGGTTTCTCGGTGAAACCCCTCCCATCAGAGAACTTTCGTCCAGATCCTCTATTGCGTTGTCCGGTTTGCTGATCATGATTGTATTGTAGAGGCGGATTCCGACCTGATTTGCCAATCCGGCACGCGGTGGGAGGATATTAACCAGACTTTGAAGGACAAAGGAATTCCGCTGTTTTTCCCGGTAAGCCGCAGCGGTATACGTCTCGCATTCTACATCCGTTCTTATTCTCCACATAGCTCGATCCAGGACCAGGCGCCGTAGGAATATTGCCTCCTTCTGGACAGCCATTTCGTTGATCATCGTATCTTACAGACAATCGGCGGAATGGTGGGGACCGGATGTAGCGGCAGTGAGCTCGATTGTCCACTTCTTCTCATTGGCTTTCTTATGGGCTTTTCCAGCGAACGCGGTGAGATACGGGTGAGAATGCTTGCTGTTTGTTTATTACAACAAGTTGTGGATAAGCCATAAGGACTGCGAAGGCGGAATGGTTCCTTAACCTCGCAAGTACTTTCTGTCGATCAACTCGCGCTCTTTTAACGTTTCTTTGACTATAGACAGTGGTTCTTCCGAGTGGAGAAGTGATCAAGACACGGAGACGTGCAAGGAAGTCCTCCGCTGGCTTTGACGCGACGAAACTATTCATTGGGGCTGAAGTAAATTTAGTTGAAACTTGACCGGAAGATGTCCTGACACATTTTAGGGTACTCTCGGTATCGTTACGGAGGGTAAGCAGAGGACAGCAGACATAGTATTAGCACTGAAACGCACTTTTCGCAGCAACACTGCGTCTTGCTCCGGTGATTCCTACCAAGGTTGCCATGGCTCAATTCCCCAACGTAGAGCGCGCGGTGAACGCAGTCCAAGAGATTCTGAATACTCCTTACGGACCTCATATCCGTGTGTGCCTTCTCCGTGTTCGATCCCACTGCATTTTTAAGCCTCATACAACTTGCAGAATGCGTCGAACTTCTGGATGATCGCAGTATGGCAATATTTTTTTCTTCCGCGAGATCGTGAATGCTGAACCGCTCCCAAGTGATGAATGCCATCAACAACGGCGGCCTCGTAGACCGCCCGTATCCCGTGTCGGATACCCTTTTCTTCAAAATTCAGGGCGACGACGCCGCCGTCAAGCTAACCTCGAAAACCATCCAGGCCGTCGTCAAGAAGCACGGGAGCAGCAAGTTTGAGTTTGCCGCGACGGAGGCGGAGGCAGAGAATCTCTGGCAGAATCGCAAATATGCGTTGATGTCCACGTTGGCCGCCTATCCCGGCAGCAGATGCTGGTCGACGGACGTTTGGTGGGCTTTTCCATTCGAATTCCATATCAGCACGTCTGACTGACATACGACACCAGTGTCCCGGTGTCGCGGCTCCCTCAGCTCGTGTCCGAGACCAAGAAGGACCTGGCCGATGCGGGGTTGAGCAGCACGATCGTGGGACATGTCGGGGACGGCAACTTCCATGCGCTGATTCTTTTCCGGGACGACAAAGAGCTCGAGTTGGTGACTGAGGCGGTTCATCGTCTTGTCTACCGTGCTTTGGCCTTGGACGGCACCTGTACGTTGCCCGATCAACCCCCCGAACGCAGTTGATATTCACCATGGGCTTTATAAAAGGCACGGGAGAGCACGGGGTTGGCGTTGGGAAGAAAGAGTATCTGTACCGGGAGCTTGGTGAAGGCACCGTTGACTTGATGAAGCGGATCAAGAAAGTAGTGGATCCATACAATATTATGAATCCCGGCAAGGTAAGCTTGGACCCATTACTGCTATCGTCGCGAGACTTACGGCGTCGACAGTTATATCCTGACCACCTGTCCTAGACTGCTGTCCTTCACCAATACATGTACAATAGCTCAGCAATACAGAGTAACGTCCGACTCGGTGCTACGAATGCTGAGTGACCCTCGATTGATCCCTTCACTGGACGGTTCGCCATCGAAACTCCAGTACATGTGACCCCACACATGTTCGTGAAGGTCGCTGGCCGTCCGGTGCACAGTCCTTCGCCGGCCCATCTCCGAAGGGTCCTCAACGGTTGAGTTGGACTCCACTTCTGCGCGCCCTTGTGTGGTTTGCAGGTCGTACGTGCCTTCATACGACGGTCCAAGGTAAACAGAAACAGGCGCCTCGGACGTTGATACATCCAGTATCAAACTTGAGTTCACGGGAGGGTCAGCCAGAAGTCGAATAGCCGCATGCGAGGTGTGGACATGAGCTCTGATTGTCCTGTTGACGAGACTATCGTCGATAAGAAAAATACCCTCGATCGTTCCATTGGACGTGCGCAGTGTGATTTCTCCATCTAGGTCCCTTATGACGGCGAAAACTCCAATGGGAGCATTGCGTGTCTGTATCTGGATCTCCTTAGTACCCTCGAAGTATCCACTGACTTCTCCATTACTTGTCTGAATGGCGGCGGATCTACCTCTCAGTCCCTGGTTGTATGAATATTAGAGCATTCGAATCGAGTACTGAAGCAACGTACAGGAAACTGTATCGGCGCGTCCGACGATTTGAAGCGGAGGTCCCTGAAGTGAGTAGGACTCCACCAATCGTCGAAACTGCGTGAAATGTCGTGCGAGAATGCGGCGAGGTCGGTACTGATATCTTTGTGCCTCCGCAGATGCAGCGGAATAATAACTGTGACATTGACACTCGTCGAGGGGTGGCCTGGCTCTGCCTATAATGTCTCCTCAGCATCTGTATGCTCAGCGGAACGTCTGAGTTGACAAACCCATACGAGGACGCCGCGCTCATTTCTGGCTTCATTTCCCATCCGACAGACTTTGGTGCGCCGCAGCACAGCTTCGTCGTGGTACTGAGTCGTAACCTCGACGTTAATGTAAGGTTCTGCGCCAGGATACGAGTAGTTTGTTCTTCGAATCATCTCGAAATGCCCGATAACAGGGCCTCTGGATAGAACAAAAAGCAAGTCGGCCCCGTTGAGCAGGCCGAACGACACGGTGGAAATATTAGAATCCGGCGATGTTGGCCATTCTGCGCATTCTTGTGCATCGTCTAGAGTTTGATACGGCTTGACCCAGAATTAGGCTGCGAAGTTTCGGAGTCGAAACAAGCATACCTCAAGACGAGGGTCCTCTGCGATATCAATCAAGTTGGTGACAAGGGCAGCTGGCTTTTCCGACCGGGTGACGCGTAATCCAAAGGACACCAGTATCAAAGTCGCGACAAGGCAGGAAAGCAGACGGCGTGCTCGAGAACCCCTAGGGAGACTGGTTTCCCGCGAATTGGCGTAGTGCCCAAGATTTACTGGTTCCTCCTTGGTAGACATGAAGTGAACGTTGCAAGAAATCCACTAGGTGACGACCCCCGCTTTGCTGTGCCCATGCCGTTGAAGCACCAAGTTGAAGTTCAATTGAATCTGCGAAAAGGAATTAATTGATCATCAACCGCAGCAGGCCGTGTGTCATTGCTCTGTAACTATGTAAGTCGTACAGTAATCGCACAGTGCATCTACTCGTCTTCGAGAGGCTTTATCGAATGCATCTTCTCCATGAGCTCGCGAACCTCCGTCTCGGCAAACACCGCCGCCTCTTTGCAACCACCAGTTTCTTCTCCAGCTCATCCGCCGTCATGCTCCTCGTAACGCCATCCTCCTCAACCAGCCCAATGCTATCGAACCGGCGAAGGGTGTTCCCCACACGCGGAAGGAAGGCGTGACGATCCCATCCATTATCGTTGAACGAAAGAACAGCCCGCACCGCTGCGGTGTTGATATCGCGGTGTAATTCCTCCAGCTTGGAGAGCTGCACCTCCATCCACCGCGCACGACGCTCCAGAGCCAACGTCAGAGCCTCGACATTGTTGTCCTTGGAATCGTCGAGGTTGTTGTCATAATCCCCGCCTTTGAGCATCTCGCCCAAGACACCATCAAAGTAGGAACTTTCATCCCAGGTCGTGCGAGGAAGGAGACGGAGTAGAGCGGAGATGGTCTGAGTCAGCGTCTCCAACAACTCCTGGAAGGATGAGATGGCGGTGTCTGCGGGGCCAGAGCCAGCGCCATTGGCGAACGACCCGCCACCGACTGACAGAGCCGACAAGGCGTGGACAAGGGGGCCGTACTCAAGAGGCATCTTGTTCGCGGGATTGAGCTTGTGGACATCGAAGAAGATGTGACTGGGCAGGTCCATCATGGGGTTCAAAACGTGGAGATCATCCAATAATTCAGCGAGTGTGGTCGGCATGTCACCATCCAAAGACTCGGAGCGAGAGTGGTCTGAGCTGGAGGTGGCGGTGGTCGAGAGTTTGGGAGGGAGTGACGGCTCGGAGATCGACGCAGGCGGTACGGCGCCTGCTTCATCGGCAAGGACGTGCTCTTCTTCCTTCGAAGAAACCTTGATTGGTTTCGTCGTAACGGGCTTGTTTTTCTTGGGCTTTTTGGAAAGAAGGGGAACCTGCGAAACAGGCTCCGAGGCCGCCTGAGCCGCTGGCTTGGGGACCGACGCCTGCTTCACGGGTGTTTTAGATACACCCGCCGAGTTGGAGTCGGTACGCTTGGCGAGCTTTGGCTCCGGTGCTTTCGCTGCGGCCGCCTTCTTCGCCTTCTCCCGCTCAGCCTGCGCTTCCCTCTCCCTCTCCAAAAGCTGGGCCTGTCTCTGCTGCTCCAGCTTCGCAAGACGCTCCCGCTCCCTCGCCGCCTTCTCCTTTTCGAGTTTCTCCTTCTGCGCCTGCTCCTGCTCCGCCTTCAGCGCCGCCGCCTTCTCCTTCTCCGCCGCCTTCTCCTGGCCACCCGAGCCCGCTCCGCCGTCTTCAACGCGGCCTTTTCCTGTGCAATCTTCTGCCTCTCCGCCGCCTTCTCCGCAGCAGCAGCCTTCTTCGCCGCCTTGCGCTCCGCCTTCTCCAAAGCCTTGTCATCCTGCGTCACCGCAGGCTCGTCCGCCGCCAGCGACTGCACACTGTCGGTCCCGGTCCCAGTCGCCAGCGTCGGAAAGTCCATAGCCGACAGCGCGAGAGACAGCGCAGGCGAGTCCGTCGTCGAAACTGCAATCGGAGACAAGCACGAGGGGGAGGAAGAAAAAGATACGTCAGCGTCAACGATGGACGAACGATCACTCTACCCGCGAAAAGGAAAGAGGGGGGCGAGTGAGAGGAGGAGGGAGAGAGCGAGCGCGTTCAACGAGGGGCGGTTACAGTTGGCGTGATGATGGCATTTCATGTAATCCAGTCGAAAAGAGAGACGGGGTCCAAGCGGCAGGAGTGAGGATCGGGCGAATCGCCTCAATGCCGATAATAGATTTTCCGCACTGAGAAAGCACGGCACTCGGTACGCTGACCTCCCTCCCCTCGATAAAACAGAAATAAACTCACCATGGGCAGACCCGTTCCCCTCTATGCTCTCCGCGCCTCCGTGGCCGTGTTGCGACGGATGTTGCAGTATGCCGGGTGGTGCTCCGTACGAAAGGCCTGGTGGAGGCCCATAACCCATGGGACCGTGATTGTACGCAGCTGGCGCCGGCGCAAACTGGGCGGCCATGATCGCGGGGTCGGCGAACGATTGAGAATGGGACGGTGTGAGGCCAAAGGGAGCCGCTGATTCTAAAAAAGCAAAGAAAAAAATGGACCGAAATGCAATATAGGTGGGTTCGAATACAGAAAGTAGGTAAGAAAAAAAGAAAAGAAAACATCCGTCAACCTCGATTACACGCGAGTTACACAAAGAGAAGCCTCATACCAGCGGGGGTGCTGACGGCGCCGGTAGCTGAGCTAGCGCGCTCGCGACTGCTTTGAATGAAATCCCGGAGTTGCGCTTCGCTGACGCCCGTCTCGAACGGCTGGAATCGGCTATGTTGCTGATTGTATACCGGCTGCGGCTGTACCTGTGCATGCGGAACGAGAGGGGAGCTCGTCGCTGAGCCATTTAACGGGTAGAATGAGCCCCACGGCGCCGCCATTGGAGGCGCAGCCGGCTGCGGAGGGACCGTTTCCGACGAGTTGTAGTACGAGTGGCCTTCGCTCGAGCTGGTAGCGAGAGGAGAAGAGACATGCAACGGCGACGATGTGGTCGCCGTCGAACCTTGGCGCCCGCGCGCGAACCCAAACCGCGACACCTTCCTATCGTCGTCTAATGGAGAGTAAGGCTTCGGTGAGTCCTCGCCGGCATCTGCGAATGGGTTGAACGAGCCCATGTAACCACTAGACCCGCCGGTGGATTGTCTCTCGATGGGCGCCATGGATGGGCGCATTGACAAAGGATCGTATATCGACCTGCTCGGATTATGCGCGTACGGTAGTCCGGGCGGGGCCATGAACGGCGAAGAGCCGGGAGACACAGACGACCGCAGTGCCGGAAACGCGTCCATGTATGTACCATGGAACGGGATCTTGGCTTCGGCTTCAAAGTCTGGCAACAGATCCAAATTCGCGTCCACTTCGTCACTCGCCAGCTTAGGGTCCAGGTTGAAGCTGAAACCTCCGCCGTCTTGGCCGTTGAGGACGTCGAGCGTGCGGTCAAAGTCGGGGAAAGGCTGGACCACAGCCACAGGCGCCAGCTCGCGTCGCTGCTTGACGTCATCGAGCAACGCACGAGCCGCGGTGGACATTTGGTACGACGACTGCGAGGCCAAGAGGGGAGTCTGTGGCGACGCAGTGCCAACTCGTGGAGGCCGGCTTGGTCCCGCAATGCCCGGCGGCCCAGACAGGCCAGGTGGCACGGCAGGTAACCCAGGAGGCACTGACGGTGTGGACGAAATCCCCGAGTCGGTCGAGAGAGGACGAGTAGGCGAAGTCGGCACTACATCATGCGAGCCCGTATCGGAATCTGCTGCGACAGAGGGAGCTGGTGAAGGAGAAGGTTGTGGTACGGCGCGCGCTTCTTTCTTGGTCGTCCGTAGGACCTTGCTTTCTACCGGAGTAGCAGGCCGTTGAGGTAAAGAAGGTGTGGGTGGGCGCGACGTTGGAGGCGGTGCAGGAGTCTTCGCATTAGCAGATTTCCGATCCCTCGTGACTGCAGGACGCGTCTCCGTCGCCGCGGACGGGGGAGCAGTTGGGGCGTTGCGTCCCTGTCGCGTTCCGCCGGCCCCACGACGGGTTGGACGTACGGTAGTAGTGCTTGATAGTTGACTGGTCGCTGGCGGTGTAGGGGCAGGAACCGTTGGGCCTTTGCCCCATGCCGCTGCTTTGGGCAACCCTACCAAGAAGTGAGTAAATATTCAAGGTGGACGAGAATCATGCAAACCCTCCGCGTCGTCCTTCTTTCCGCCAACAGCGTTCCTCGCTCGGCTTTCCGTCGTTTTCATAGTATGTTTCCTGTTCGTATGTGAGCCAGAGATCTTGAACTGAGAGTAGCACGCACAGCGTTGTCAAGTCTTCCTTTGTGAAGCAGTCCTTCTCGTCACCCCATTCATGCAAGTTCATGCAGGCATGATCATTGCAGGTTACACTGCGGAGGAAAGCCATACAATACTTTGTGGTTCCATAGCTGGCTCGCATGATCTCGCGACCACCACCAGGGGACGCTGTCCCGTCTACCGCGCTAATCGCACGCGCTGCATCTTCACGGCGGTGATACGTGATATAGAGCCCCACGACGGGCGCCCCACCACCCGATGGCGTCCGCTTACAAGCAGGATCTTGGTGATCTTCCCGTACTGGCCAAAGTATTCGTTGGACCGCAGGGTCGGAATGAGCTAGAACATCGCATGATTGGTCAGAAACAAACTGACGTGGAATAAGCCCGAAGCGCCGTACCTCCTCTTTGGCGAATCGCGGGCCGATGCCAACTACATAGACGACATTACGCTGGACGACGCGAACATTGGCGAGGTGGCGCCTCCCGAGCGCGTCGAGCTCCTTGCGCTCGCGCTCGCGCTGTTTCTTTTGTTGGGTCAGGCGCTTGTGACTAAGGCGGCCGAGGTCAGTGAAACGAACAATGGCGCGTGAAAAAGGACACGCACTCTTGAGTTGCGATGGGCTTGAACTCTACGGTGTCGTCGGTGTACACCCGTCTGCAGGCGGGGCAGCGCTTGTTGAGGTTCTCCTTGATATGGTGCCAGCAGAAGCGGCAGATCTGAATAACTCGGGTCAGATGCGGGCGACGGCCTTGAGACGGCGGGACTTGCTTGGTAACCACAAATGCAAGGCTTGAAATTGAGATCTGAAATGTCCATTTCTTCGAGACAAAGCGGGCATTCCGCGTCCTCCTGCGAGCAGGGAAAGACGAGAAAATGAGCGAGCGCGCGCAGAAAAAACGCAAAAAAACATACGGCTTCGTCGTCGCTCCAATACGCGTCTTGCACGCCCGCCAATACGGTGGACTTTGATTGGGAAACGGAAAAGCCTGCGTGGACGACGGGGGCGGGGAGAGGATGGAGTCTAGACATGATTATGGTGGAATGGGACGACTTGTGTGGTGGTAGCAGAAAACGACGAGGGCACGCAAAGAGGATGCTGTGTGTCTTTACAACCCTCAAACAAACAAAGCTCCCAATGCACAGCCACAAAGTACAGTAAAATACACTATTTTATCTTTCCCGGCGCCAGGTCATGTTCCGAGACGGTGTACCGGCCAGCGGAGTCCCCGTGTGGCTCAGTGGGTACATTTGGCCCATCGAGTTACCGCTCTCAAGTGACAGGAACGCCAGCTGATTCGCCGCGGTGCCCTCCAGCGGCGGAACAGCGGCCCCAGCCCCAACATCCGGCGGAGGCGGCGGTTTGAAGTTCTAGATTGTTCGTCAGGATCAGAGATGCTGCACGCCATGCATCGCGCTCACATATTGCCGCCCCTCCTTGTACAACTCGTCGAGCTTCTGATCAAAGATACCCTGCTCCTCAAAGTCGTGGTACGCCTTGTACAGATTCAGCGCCGACCGCGCGTCTTCGATAGAGTCGTGCGTGTCTGTCTGGATGTTCTCGCCGAGCACAAACCACGAGAGGAAGCGCAGCGACAGCCGCCGCTGCCGCGCTTTCAAGAAGTACAGATCGACCGTATCGATCACCTGCTCCGGCGGCACAAAGATATCTGACACCCGACATTAACGCGCAGCAAACGAACAAATGCGCGAGACCAACTTATGATTCGGAAATCCTTCGAGAGACCATGCCCGATGAATATGCAGCCCCTGTCGACCAGAAGCCGCAGCTTCTTGTAAACGAGTTTCAGCGGCGTCAGCGTGTGCGGGGAGAGCGTCGGGTCCAAATCTCCAACTGCCATGCAGAATGTCAGAGCCATGACGATGCCGACAGCAAGAATACCCACATCTGATGCCAGAGAATTCAGTCAGATAGTCCACGATGACCTCGCTGGTGTGTATATGATCGTCAATGAACGGGACGCCCTGCTTTGGTCCATCTCCACGCAACACAGATACTCGGGCGAGGCTGAGCCTCGCAGGCCGAAGAACCTGCTTACTCCCATCCGAACGAAACTCTGTTTCTTCCTGAATATCCCAAATCAAAGGACGACTGGAAGAATAGATATAATCTCACTTGTTGCATGGAAACGAAACTCCGCATCAATAGCAACGAGCGTGCCAGGCTTGGGAAGCTCTTCAAAGCTGAGGCACTCGTGTTTGATCCTGTTGGGATCCCGATTTCTACATTTCAAGTCAGCAAGAGTCTTAGCCAAGTCCAGTCAGGCGAGGAAACACACAGCGAGATAGAAGTATCGTGGCTAAGAATCGAAGGGTTCATCCCAGAGGGCAGCCCGTTAAAGTCAAGCGCTTCTTGCCGATCGAGGCGCTCATAATAGACGATGGCTGGTCTCTGACAAGCGCAGCGTGAGGAAATACCAAGTCGATCTGGAGACAGGCCGCACCTTCCCACGAGCCGGGGAAACTGAGCGCCTCCGCCTCTGTGATGTTCTGCACCGCAAAATCGTTGAATATGAACCACGGGCTAATCAAATCTGTTCGTCCTTCCGCTTCCGGAACTGTGAAACGCTCGTTCAAACCGCGAACAACGAAAGACTGAAATGAAAACAAACCTTTGATAATAGCAACCAGATGCGAACTCTTCTCCTTGTTCATGATCTGAACAACGAAGACTGCGCAAAGATCGTCACCTAGAACACATAAAGATGCAGCCACCCATACCCGAAGAGAATACACCGCGCTCTCAGGGTCATCGACGCCCTCCACTTGCCCATGGAGCGCAATCTGCGGCTTGAGGAACCGCTGATTCTTGTTGTCCAGCCAATAACCGAGGCTCTCCGCGCTATACACGGACGCATTGATCGCGAGGAAGGGCGGCAGATCCCGACTGGCGATCGAGCGGCGGGACGAGAAATTCGAGAAATGCTTGCACGTCTGGCACGTCGCCTTGTGCGACATGTGCCGCAGCAGCGCGTTCCGCAGGATCGCGGTGAAGTCCAGCGGGAGGGGGTCGTTCGGGACCTACACGGGGCAAGTGGAAACGCATAAGAATAACTTCAAGGGACTTCGCTTGCTTACAGGCCGCGGATACGCCAAGTCGATAACGTGCGTCATGTTTTCCTTCTCTCGGACGGCTTTGCAGTTCATACAAGTGATGAGGTTTTTGGCGTCGACGCCCAGCAGCTGGGTCACCGGCGCCGCCACAGGGAGATGCGTCGGTGCCGGATCCGCAGTCAGGGTCGGGTTCGTTAGAATCCGGGGGTTGTGCGGGAACGTATTTCCCTCAGAACTCAGGTGATCCAGCAAAAATCGATGGAAGGCCTGGATCATTAGCGCGTAGTCCACCTTTGTCGATTCCCGGCCGTAGTCTATCAGTTCGATGGCGTTTGAGGCTAAACGAATGGATAGTTCAGGAATGTGGCAACAGCAGCGATGGGAACGCGTACATTGCGCCAAAACGCCGACGGTCTTGCAGAAGTTGCTGGCCTGACAGTTCGTTCCATTTGCGTCTTCGAGCATGCGGACAACAAAGCCCAGTTCGCAGAGAAGACAGTGTTCCCGGGGACAACTTGTTGTGATATGCGACTTTGCGAGACGCCGAATCGACGGGTTATAGTGCATGATCTGCAAGAAGGTAATTATTCTGGCGGCGCCGCTTGATTTTTTAAAGAGAGATCCTGACCTGCACGAGCGCGTTTGTGTATGAATTAAGAATGTGGGTCTCTAATCCACTGTACTCTGTCTTATTGTAAAACCTGCTCAAATATTGGTTAAATAAACAACGGATCGTCGGGTGTACACTTGCCCAAAGTCAAAGTCTTCCACGCCAAATTTCGAGTATTCAATTTCTACTTTGCGGTAAATGCGTGGAATGATGCTGTCGTTATACTCCCATGTGGGGGTTTCGGGGTCGGGCTGAAGTATACTTACATGAGCAAAGCGAAAAATGTCTGGACGTAGACGTACCTCATTCCCATGGGATTTGCCGCTGCGGAATCGTCCTTTCTTATTGCGCGAACCAGCGGGGACCATATTACGCCGGCCCTTCAGTTCCCTCGGCAGGGGCGCATATGCGATATTGTCATTCAGCTTCATGGTGGCCAGGATCTGAGGCGGAATTTTGGCGGGGGGCGGATAATTCGCGGGTGTCGAGACGAAGAGAGGTGTCCACGACGACAAGAGTCGTGATTCATAGTACGGCAGTCCGATGGAATTTAATGGTCTACGCAGTTGTTAAAAAGGTCTCTTGAACATGAAAGCACGCCTTACGTTGAATCCGTCCATTCGATTTCGGGGATTGGTGCGGGGGTATCCGCCCACTCAACCGGCTGCCCATCGAATCCATTGAATGGCAAAGAGCCCTCCTCATCAATTTGGGACATGAGGTGGACCATACCCTCCGCGTCTCCACATGCCATGTATGCGCCCGTTGGAGAGAGGGCCACAGAGGTGATGTATGAGCTGACGTCGAGCTGAACTCGCCAATGAGCTAGAAAGCAAACCAATCTCAAAATATAATGCACCTGGTAGAATTCACTTGCTGCCGTCGATACATCGACAATGTTGACAAGACCTTGGTTAGAGGTTACGACTACCGTTGCCGGACGTTTAGGAAGGATGTTGATAAAAGCGGGAGTTGAAGAGAACGGAATTGGCGGGAGGGGTCTCATCATACGCAGATCATATACTTTAACGAGCGGGTCAGGGAAGGGACGCGCTTGTCTGACCAAAAGTCAGCTAGAAGTTGCATCTAGTGAAGCGACAGGCACCTCCGAGTCATACCCAGTCCGATTGTAAGACAAAATTACCCGTCGTTTGCAGGCCTTGAACGCCGCTATAATGCGCCATGATCTGACTCTCCGGTCGGTTTAATGCTGTACGAGGATCGTGCGTTCGAATGTATCCGTCGGAAGCACCCGAAAGGATTGCTGAATGTGAAAACTCGAGGTGGGGAGATCAAAGACGGGGTTGGCACTTGGCGCAAGATACTTCCAGTCATGGAATTCAAGAGCAGTAATTCAGAGCCGGTGGAAGAGGCGGCCAGTACAGGCGACGCCATTGAAGTATTAGAAAAGGTAGCCAAAGTGGGAGGGGGGCTAGAAGAATAGATTTACGACGCGAATAGGTATGGACCGCGAAACTGACCAACAAAACCACTTGTTAACACCACCCTTCGACCATGAACCCAGTCCTTCGCCGGTGACACCCATGGCTCTCACATAGTTCTCTCCAGCAATTATCTTGCTAACTGCCAGCTGTCCGCCCACCGGGAACGAGACCCCGCGCAAGCCTTGAGTACCATGATATGCAGCAATGTTCCCAGAAATTTGAGCCGACCCATAACGTGTCGGATACGGGGTCGAAGGAAAGCGCGGTAACGGGCTGGGGATAGCTTGAGGCGGTTATTGGCGCTATTGGCCGATAAGAGGTGGCCATGGCCGTTGTGGTTTGAACCAGCAAAGTCACTCTCAACTTTCGAAGTCACACGCTTTTGATGCGAATCCGTCGATCGTCCCGACCATCTGTGACAAACTGCCTCAAGAAACCGACCCTCAGCTCAGCCTCGTGGGCACTCTCATCAACTACAACGCAACGATTGGGCTACTTTGATGAGGAATACTTCGAGTATTCAAGTTCGTCCCGACTCCCGAGCCTTCGTCGAGCCTCCTAGCACCATCCCGCCGTACGAGGCAGTTCTCGAGCTCACTGGAAAGACAAGTCCACTTAGGTCCACCTGTCCTCCGTAGAGGATAGTCACAGGGCTCCCAAATTGGGATATCATGAGAGGCTGTGTACGACTATGTAGCCGCCATCGGAAGCCGCCGATGTTCCTCCACAGTGATGTGCGGCATTTAATGCTGCATTAGTACTAAGTATGCCCTTGTGGACGCCGACCTAAACCTGTACACCGGCGTGGAAAATCTGTGCCTCCTCTCCCTAACCGACAGGATCCTCCCGTTCATCGAACCCCTCCCCCTCACCCGCCTCTACGCCCCCAGCTACACGATGTCCCCCGCGGCCCTCCGCACGTTTTCACGGTTGGCACGTTTTCACGGTTGACACACTTGCCCTTGGGTGGAGATTGAAAGGAGGATTGAAAGGAAAATCAAGGGCCATCGGCGTACTTGACCAGCGCCGCTAGACTTCTGGAATGCGCGATGCTGTAATCCACAAGGGCTACCCAGATTACCCTCGAATACAATCGCGCTTTTATACCTCGAGCAGGCAGTTACGGCTTCCCTGCTATTCTCCACCCCAACCGTGGTCATGTCTCTGTCTTTGGAACCCAGCCCTGCCAGAGGCTACCCTGTGCCTTCCAATGTTCCGCATATTGTTACTAACTCTCTCCCTGACTGGGAGGACAATATTGCGCTCTCTCTCGGCAAAGCGGAGTTCTTCACGGGGACTTCATATCCTCGATTCACTATCCATCCTTTCATAAGCCAGGTAGGTGGTGGAACCTTCTTGGTAGCCTTTGCTCATAGAAACTTAGTTGACGGCTATAGTTGTGGATGTGTTGGATCCTAGCCACACGAAAAACTGCCTTCTGTTCCCCACATCGATGCACGCTGAGGATTGTCGCTCGTTCATCGAACTCCACTGTACTCCTTCGTTTGCCGATGTGCATCGCATAACGGAGCTCTGCAATCCCCCACCAGGCCACCAACTCTTCGCGGTTCTGTTCTCCGGAGAGTATCCAAAAGTCATGAAATTCCACTGCTTCAGTGGCAATGGAATTTCCCCGCGATTGGCCGAGCTCTGTCTGCTGAGACGTGCCGGTGATTTTCGGCCTACTCTTGGCTTGCCATCTGTGGCGAACTACTTCTCGGAATATTACAAGAGGCATCCTCCTCTTGACTCTGCGGATGATGCAAAGAAGGTCATTCGGAGTCGCTTTGCTGGCATGATAGCTGGCGGCCAAAATATCAGGGGCGTACCTGGCGCGTCTCCGGACGACGTTTTTCTGTTTGCTTCGGGGATGCAGGCTATCTGGCGATCACACCAACTGTTGGCCGGGACTGTGGGCTCAAAGGATGGGAAGGTCGCTCATGTCAAGTAGGTCTAGCTATACTGATTTAGCCATACAATAACTGACAAATCTTCTAGCCTCTTATACGTTGATTCGTACAAATTTCTGGAATTGTCGAGCTCCGCAGGATATCATTTCTTCTCCAACGACACTATAGACGAGTTAGAGACTCTTCTCGCTACCGGCACACCTGATTGTCCAGCCATCCTCGCTCTTTACACTGATTTCCCTGGGAACCCTCACCTCCGCAGTCCCGATATTGTGAGGCTTCGGGCGCTTGCAGACCAATACAACTTCCCTCTCATAGTGGACGAAACTGTGGGCGGCTATGTGAATCTGCAACTCCTTCCTTATTGTGATGTGGTGGTAAGTAGTCTGACGAAACTCTTCAGTGGGCTCGCAAATGTGCTCGGTGGCGCGTATGTTGCTCAAAATCATCATTTTTGGCTGCTTTCTCATATGGACGCAGAATGATGCTCAACCCTGCCTCGCGCTTTTACTCGAAATTCAAAGCACACATGAATGCGACGTATAGTGACAACTTATTCGACAGCGATGCACTGGTGCTGGAAATGAACTCCCGTGAATATATCGATAGAATCGCCATCACGAGTCACAACGCAGAGACACTCTGTGACATGCTGTACGCTCGCTCGGTAGCGGGCGGGGTCAAAGGGTCCATCATTGAAGCGGTACGATATCCACCGAAGTGCTTCACTGTCTAATCCCGTTTCAAGGTACACTACCCTAAATATCGGACACCGGAAAATTTCGAGAGTTGTCGCAATCCTCTTGCAGCGAAAACTGGTCTGGCCACGAGTGGATATGGCCACCTGTTTTCAGTCACATTTACGTCCCTCAAAGCGGCAAGGGCGTTTTATTCCGCGCTGCAATGTTCCAAAGGAGCTACTCTGGGCACGGTGTTCACCCTAGCTACTGCGAGTTAATTCCGCTTCTTACCTGCACTCCACTCATTTGCTGTAAACGCAGGCTTTTACCCCGCTGGCGTGGCCGCCAGATCAAATACAACAAATCAAAGATCGCGGCGTCGAGGAAAGCTTGGTTGTTCATTCCGCGTCTTTCCTGGATACCACTCATTTGCGGTAAACGCAGGTCCGCTTCAGTGTCGGAATTGAAGACACCGCAAGTATCTTGAAATGTATATTGGACGCGCTGTTGGTCGCCGAAAATCAGGTATAGGTGGAGGCTCCCGAACGCCGTGAAACCCTGCTTAGTAGAGAGTTGCACCAAATGGCTGTACCGGGCAAAACATGGGAGTGATGGAAACCAGTGGAAACCGCGCTGCCGGACGATGTATGGAGGTTGGTGGGTGGTCAGCGCAACGGCAGCCAAAAATATACACACGACCCTTTAAATATCCGCTGTCAATACGTTCAGATTGTCCAGAAGGACTTGGTGCAAGGGTTCTTTCTGTTGCTTTCCGTAAGCTTGAGGAACGCTGACGCCGACCGTTCGCCGCAAATAACCGATATCCTTTTTGGGTTGTTCGCTCCTCCGCTCACGTGTTTCATTGGCCAAGCTCCTATCGTCTCATTGATGCCCCATCGAGTCAGCCAACGACCGGGACTGACGATCTGCCGGAACGTCAACCCATCATACCGACCATTTATAACTTTCTCCAGCTTTAACCTCAAGTCAGCCGTTACCTTCTTTTCTGCGCTGGCAAATGCTTTCTCTCTCGCTTTCTCTCTTGGCTTTCACCTTCCCAGTGCTGACTGCGGCATCCACCGCCCAGCAGTTGCTTGCAAACGCTGCCCTTGCTGATATCCTTACTCGTGGCGCGCCGATCCTTGGTCCATATTCCTAGTTGCGCCGCGTATCGTGCTAAGAATGAGAATGGGACAGGCTATGACAGCGGCTGCTCGCAGAGCAGCAAGACGTGCGACTGGATGCGCAACTATCCTGACGCAACTAAACTGGTCCATATGAACCTTCCGGGAACCCACGACTCTGCGACGTGTGAGGCCGTTGTCCCACTCTTGTCTCAGACGTCTTAATCGTCGGATCCCTGTAGGGAACTACACCCAGGCGACACAAGACTCGTTGTTTCGGTACACTGGGACGTACGTCGTCGGTTTCGACCTTCGCAGTCAATTTCTCAGAGTCTCTAGCGATGTTCCCCCGGCGGCCATCTTCAATGCCAGGACAAGTCCCTCTTCGACATGCTCAACCTAGGCATTCGCGTGTTTGACTTGCGGTTCGCGTACGTAGCTCTTAAGAACTTTGAGGCTTTGCTTAGATAATTTAACCTATTCAAAAGCTACAACCCCGGCAACGATACCCTCGGCTTCCACCACAGTAAGCGCATTGCACCTGCATCCACGCCTGCGCTTGCATTCTCATGGTGATTTTTATCAAGGCCAGGCTTTGTTGGCGCCAACTACAACCGTGGAGGACGTATGGTTCGGTCTTTATAGCTGGTGAACCTAGTCTCTCTTGACAGACCCTATCTTTCTTACTCATACCTCGTTAATATACAGGCTCGACCAGCACCCCACAGAAGCTGTTTTGATTTCGTTGAACTATGAGAGCGGAACGGGCACGCCTCGCGATCTGAAGCTCGAGCAGCACATCTACGACATCATGACCAGCAGTCTTGCATCGAAATACTGGGTTCAGACCAACGGATCCGTGCGTCCTCTGTCGGCGTACAGCGCATTCGCACTGACTTGCCGTTGGACAGCTGGGTACTCTCGGCGAAGCCCGCGGTAAGCTGACCTTCCTGCAGCGCTATACCTACGATATCCTGCCCGCCTCCGAATCCAAGCGCTTCGGCATCCAGCTTCCGCCCAACGCGTGGACAGACAACAGCCCGTCCATCGAGATCGTGTACAACACCTTGACGCAGCAAAAGGCGTTCATCGAGGACTACTATGAGATCGGACTCCCCGTTGGCGCCGGCGCGGCCGAGAACATCCAGTGGAAATTCAACGCGACGACAGCGCACGTAGAAAATGCGACGATGCTCAATCCTGACCAGCTATACATCAGCTTTGCGAGCTCGGAGCATGACGAGGATGTTCCGCCGGAAACGCCGAGAGTACGTCCTTTTCTTGAATCGTTGGGTTGAGTGAGCGCTGACAGGGAGCAGATCATGGCGCTTGGGAACGGCACCGCGACACCCGGAGTGAACCAGAAACTGCTTCCGTGGCTGCAGGCCCGAAAGGGGAAGCGCTTTGGTATCATCAGTGCGTTCGGTCACCTTTCAGTGTTTTCGTTCGGGGACTAACTGACGGCCCAGTGCTCGACTTTTTCGACGTAGTGCCTGGGCTAGTGGAGGCTGTTATTGGCCTCTGAGCCTGATCTGATCCTCTGGATGTATAATCGGAATAAATCTCTGATCGCAATCCCATATGGCACCAAATTTAACGATGCGACTGAACAGTTAAGGAGGGCTGATACAGGGGCCGTAGGTCCTTTCGTCAGGCTGAACACATTGCCATGAAACGCCAACACGCACACCGGGAGAAAACAAGACTATTTATACGTTAACCAACAACGCCTATCTTTAGTTTGATATCTGTTGCGCAAGCCTCGACACGTCGGTCAAAGGGTCATTTCAAGCTGTGATTCAGAGGTGGTGTCGTCTGGTTATTTCTGAATGCGCCCTTACCAGGAAGCTAGCAGGTTGGTCTCAAGTGCCCAAAAAGATATCGTTTGCTACATGCACAGTTTTGGCTTGACTCGAGTGTTGAGTGATGACCTTACGACGCGCCTGACGAGTTAACACTAGTTAATGACAATGCAGTCTTGTTTGAACGGCGCAACTTGAACTTCCAACTAGAATACTTTCCAGACATCCAATATCGATTAAGAAGCTCTACAACGTAAATACATTTAATATTCGGTCTACGGGGATCTACCAGTTCATTTGCCATCCGCGGAAGGGTCACCACTCTGAACAAATCACCACGGAATCTCGTCGGACGCAATGTTCCAGGGGTTCCCTTCGGTTTCGATCCTGAAGTTCCAAAACCGCCCGCTCGTCTCTTTCGTAACCGCGTCGACGCGCGATAGAGTTCCTGCAATGGAATCCTCCATGCTCACTGGCGCCTGCGGCATCCCGTTCGCCACCGCCCCGGTGTTGCCCATTTCCGTTGCAACCCAGCCAGGCGAGATCGCCAACGTGATGAGGGAAGGATTCTCAACATCAAGCGCCTTCACGAGGTAGTTCGCCGCGGTTTTGGAGGCGCCGTACGCAGGAGCGGTCACGTTCGTGAAGCCGCCGATGGACCCCGCGCCGGAGGAGATATATGCGAGCTTGGGCGCGCCGGTGGGTGATGCGAAGAGCAGTTTCTGCACGGCCTGGAAGAGAACGACCAAGCCGAGCGAGTTCACCTCCCAGTGGTCCCGGAACTCGGAGAGAGGTGTGGTGGCGAGGCTTCCGAAGTGCTTTGCAATACCTGGTGATTATCACAGGAAGATTGGTAATCCGTTTTAAGCACGAGATACATGGCGCGTACCCGCGTTGGCGATTACCACGTCGAGGTGGCCGGCAATCTTCTCAATTTCAGCGGCCGCCGCCGCGTTGTCGGCTACATCGCCGGAGGTGAGTTTGATTGGGTGGACGTTGGAATGCTTGGCCACGAGGTCCTTCAGCGATGAAGCAGCAGGGTCCCGCGCGCCGGCAAAGACAATAGTGTTGGGGCGCGCTGCGAGGGTAGCGGCGAGACCATAACCAATGCCACGGTTGGCACCAGAAACTGCAGGGCGCATCAGGTGCGCCAAAACGCTGAAGAGAGTACATTGAACGCACCAAGATAAACGGTTTTGTTGGACATTGGGAAGGTGCTAGGAGGGATTCTGGGAGATGTTGCGATACTCCTCGAAATCCAGCGCCTTTATATGTTTGTCTGAGCAGATGACGATCTTGATATTAGCGAAGTCGGATAACCGGCCATTCAGCGTTGGTAAGAAAGTGGTAAGAGGCGAAGCTGAATAATGCCGGAAGACCGCGTTTCTTTGGAAGAAGAAATTTGAAGCGATGTAAGGAGATGGGTGTCAAGTGAAGATATCTAGTATGTACGCGGTCTGAACCCGAGGTGGGAGGTGGGGGTCGCTGCGGGACTGGGGCTGACTGAGGTCAAGCCTACGACAAGGTCAAGCCTACACTTTCCGACTCAACCGTGGTAATACTTGACTCGCCTGACAGCCCAGCGGACCCGTAGGTCGGTGGATGTGCGATTTATCGGAACCTGGGTAAGCCGGCTTGTCGTACGCGTCATCTAACGGCGTGTCGGAATTTCATCGACCTGCAAGTGACTCATGAGGTTCGAGGAAGACGAAACATCCGGTAGTGTCAGATGCAGAAGCTTGTGAGGAGTCGGATGAGGATACAGGTGGATAGGTGAAATCATTGCGAGAAAGGGCGCCTTCCCACCATTACTCGCTACGTCCGACGCCGAAAAAGCCACGTCGTTCACGGCGGAGACAAAATAAAGTTGAGGCTGGTTGGGTGGAATACCCATGATATTTTCTGCGCCGCGCCATGACGAAGCGCGTGCCGTGGAAGCATCACAGCGGATAGGGGCATCAAAACGCGTCAATAAGCCACCACACCGTGTCTCTTGAGATCCACGATGCCCAAAGACCCAAAACCCGTTAAAGAGGCCAAGAGTGTTCGTCCCGCACGCACCCTCAGCAAGATCGCGGATGCCTTCACCAGCCTTGAGGTCACGGACGCAATCCATGAAAGCACAGACGCGGACGACAAGCTTGAGGGCTCATCGAAACTGGCTCTACAGTCAGACGCGCTCACGCTCGAGCGTGACACGATGGGAGCGTCGTGGTTTGAGGCCCTACGCGACGAGTTCGAGAAACCGTACTTTACCAAGGTGGCTTTGCCCTTGCCCTGCTGCGCTCCCTGCCACCGACCCGATGCTCATAGCTGAAAAAATTCCTCGCGGAGGAGCGCAAGAAGTACACAATATACCCCTCTAGTCTGTGGTGTGCTCAGGCCTTTCTGATTCGCCAAACTCACTAGGGTATAGAGGATAATGTCTACTCGTGGTCGCGTCTCACGCCGCTTGAAAGTGTGCGGGTCGTTGTTCTGGGCCAGGTGCGGTGGTCGCATGCCCACTGTTTGCCAACCGTATTCGATATCTTCTTATAGGACCCGTACCACGACGTAGGACAGGCCCACGGTAACTGCACGGAATTAAATTACAGTAACCAGTGAGCTGACTACCCATTTTTCCAAGGCCTATCCTTCTCCGTCCTTCCGCCGACGAAGCCCCCAGGCTCACTCAAGAACATTTACAAGCAGCTCAAGACGGAGTATCCTGACTTTGTCCCACCCACCACTGGGTCCGTTTCCCCATTGTCAATTATTGGCATCCCTAATTCATTCTTCATACGCACAGGGATCTCTCCCCCCTCGCCGCCGCGGGCGTCCTCTTCTTGAACGCAAGTCTGACTGTGCGTGCGCATGCAGCCGCATCACACGCAGGCAAAGGCTGGGAAGAGCTGACCACCGCTGCGCTGCGATGTCTCGCTTCCCGCCCCGCCGCGCGCGGGGTTGTGTTCATGGCATGGGGACTTCCCGCGCAGAAGGTGATCACCCGTATCGGTGTCGACGAGGTGCGTACCTTTTATCTATCGTGAACGATGCTGACCCACCGTAGAGCACGCACCTCGTCCTCCGCTCTGCGCACCCGTCACCGCTGTCGGCGTATCGCGGGTTTCTGGGGAATGGCCACTTTCGCGCTGCGAACGAGTGGTTAGAGGCGCGGCATGGGAAGGAAGGGTGTATTGATTGGGGCGTGCTATCTGCCAACAGGCAGGGGAAGCAGGGATCTGTCAGCAAATATTTCGTAGCTTCAGGACCGCAGGGAGGAGTAACCTCAAGTTAATATACTAGCTCACTGATCATAAAGTACGGACTTGCTTTCGCTCCCAAAAAAAAATCAAACCGCTTTAGGACGCCTCGTTTTAGCCCCATGAATCTTGTGGTTCATGACTTTTGCAATTCCGGCATCCATCTATGGTAATATTAATGCTACCGCCATCACGTATCGCGATCCGTGCTTCTCCTGCCCCGTTTGGTTGGTCGCCGTCGTGCAAGTTTTCACCACAGCTATTTTGACAGGGCATCAGTTGGTCTAGCTATCTCCTCCTCCTTTGATATAACAAGCACGACGCTCGACAGAGTGTGTACCCGCCTCACCTTCGCACTCTTTGCCAGCCGCTCGTCGGACGTCGCCAACGCTTCGCCCCAATACGAGCACATCCCGCCATAACAGTGAGTCACGTTCACTTATTGCTCAAACTGGCGCTCATATCCCCCGTCCATTCCGCTCGACTCGCCGCGCCCAAGACACACCGTCTTCAGAGCTACTGCACACACATACACGACGCTGAGGGGCGCGCACCACACATAAAAGCTGGCATGATAGTGGGCTCGCGCCTGCGACTCGGAGACGTGACATTTGGACCGGCGTCCCTTTGTGCCTCTAAACTCTGGTGTCGAGGGTGGTCACAAGTTCTGGTGTGTCCTTGGGTCTCCTTGGGTGCGATGGGACCTAAGTATCACAGCTGGGACCATGGGAACTCTGATTGTTGTTGACCCCGTACTACTCGGGCTTCAGGTCCAAACTTCCGCTTGTGGGGCACCGATGTAGACTCTGGGCAACCTGGCCGGAATCTTTTGCAGGGCGGGGAGCGCTGTAGCAATTCTAGTTTCGGTGTCGGGTTGGCGGCTGGCCTACAAGTGTGACTACATCAGTGGTGAGCACCCCGCTTCCTTGCTTGCCACTCAAGACTTGGTCACCGTGTAGCTGTTCAATTTTGGACTTATCGGTTGTGCCTCTTGTACTACGTAGGATGCTCTATAATTGTTGTGGTTCTGCTCTGAAGTTTCTTGAGTGAGCGGGACCCGCGGGTGTTTTTTTGGTTCAAACCACTTTTTCTTGGTTCAAACCATTTTTTTCGTCACATAGCTCCTAGACTACTAAGTAAATACTTAATGCAGAAAGCCTTCCTATTGACTAGACTAAGATATATCACACAGTTCGAACCATTTACATTCTGATGTTAACATTGGGAATGTAACGGTTCGAACTTGAACCCTGCAGTTGCTGCATGCAAAACTTCCGTTCCATGTAATCGAGGTGCGTATTCTGTGAGAACCCTGATAAAAGCTAACACCATCAACAGTACTGGACAGGGATGACGTTCAAGCAGAAAGGGTTGAAGGACTTGGGTATACGGATACAACTGAGCCACTGGCACAACAGAAACCACGCGTGCCCCGTGCCGCAGCCTGCAGCCAATGACGACTTTGTCATCCTCGATGTGCATGGTGTGCACGCATGGCCGGCGCTCCGGGAAAATTGAGTTGATTCTCTTCCTTTCTGTATGTCAGGTGTTGTTTGTTGAAAATAATCTGGTACTCTTGGCCAGTCCGCCCCCTTCCCGAATGGTTTCCTGGCGCCGGGTTCAAAAGCCAAGCCCACCAATGGAGAGAAGAGATGTATTCCCAATTTGTGGAACCACACACCTGGGTCAAGCAGCAAAATGGTGAGTTGAATGTTCACAGTTTGGGGTCCGTTTCGATCACGGCATTCAGGCTGCTGGAACCGCCATCGTTCACATCTGAGCCGCCGCGTAAAGTCCTCCTGCCACCCAGAGAATGAGATCTTCCGCCTCCACATCGGCGGGCGGGCCATCTGAAGACCGAAACGGGTGCCGATACTGTGAGTATTTCAGTCACTGGGTGATTAACGCTTTCTTAAAGGGGTGATAGACGGTGTCGGCAGCCACGACTTTCTTTTTCGCAATGATGTACCCAGCCATTCAAAACCGTGCGCCAGCGGAGGTAACCGTATTTCTCGCGGCGGAGAACCGTCTCCCAACGCTTCACAACCAAGCGGCCTTCCTGTACCCGGGGTGCGTGATAAAAGAAGTCACTGCGTTCCGACCCCCTGTAGACGCACCTGTGTCTACGTTGATTGACATATGCCGACATGTGGCGATGTTCGGCTACGTCCGGCGATCTGCGTCTACGCTCGCATGTAGACGCACCTTTGCCGCGGTTGATTGATGTTCGGCTATGTTCATTTACGTGAGGTAGATGCAGTGCATCTACCCGTCGGCTACGTGTGTCTGCCTGCATCTACAGCGTAGATACACCTCGCTCATTACATAACCTTTGCATCACTTACAAGCGGCTACATGCGGCTACGTCGGCTAACATGCGGCTACGTCGGCCAACATGCGGCTACGTCGACCGACGAATGTAGACTAACTGCATCTACATCATGTAGACATAGGGGTCCATCTACCTTTGGCTACGGGGGTAGACGGACCCTCTGTCTACATGGGGTGGGAACGCAGTGAGTTTTTTGTTGGGCGCCTGCAATGCCTATTGGATTGTTCCACTGCACATCCCAATCGAACACATATAGGGTTCTCGATTCCAGCAAAGACGACGGTGATCGCCAACATTTACTATGCCATGATGCACGACCAGCGGTTGGTGATACATCACAACCGCCATACTAAGGTGAACGGGGAGGCAAGCCCCTTGGATTTCGGGAGGAGCGCGTCGTGCGAAACACGCACAGAGTCCAAAAACGCGGAGCTCGTTAAGGAGACGTGCAGCGCAATTTTGTTCTTGATCGGTGGCGCGGTAAGACCTTTCACACCCTGCCAATATGGGCAGGAGATGTACAAAGAGCAAGTAATTATTTCGCATACCTTTTCTACCAGAAACCCGCGGATCTTGTTGTCCCACTTGCAGTTGGCCCGAATGACCATCACATCACTGTGGCCACATAATTATGTGTACGCAGAGTATACCAGGTTAAACTCACGCGACAGGAGCATTCAATATCCATGTCTTGCTACCATTGAGGATGAACCCGCTGTCTGTTTCCTCTGCGGTCGTGTCCATACCCGCCAGGTCAGACCCGTGGTTCGGCTCAGTCAGCCCCTAAGCAGTGAAGTTACCGTGTTGATGGGAAGAAGATGGAGAGGCGCGTACAATGCGTCAACAAGTTCGCCCTTCACGAGACACGTGCGCGTCCGAGCTGAACTCGTGGATGGGATGCAAGACGAGTGAGGATTGGACAGATGCCGTGGAGCGGTAACCGGAGTCCACTCTACGTGCATGGAGAAAATGTTAGGAAGCATACTAGGGAAGCAGAGCAGAGGCGACCTCTCGATTTCGTGCTGGATGAGTCCATACGCGACGTTGCTCACACCGGCACACCCATAGCCCGAGATTGTGGGCCCGAGCAGGCCAAGTTTTCCCATCTCAGGGAGGGTGGCAGGTTAAATTCTGATGGCACAAATGAATTCGTGGATGGTTAGCGCGATATTCAACACTTACTTTCCGTTCGCCATCCATGCAGAACACGAGGGAGCAGTTGTTCCTGTTACAAATTATTGGAATGTCAATTGTGCGGACAAAGTCGACTTTCCTGACAATATTTGTGTGCCGTGTCGCTGGGACGGAGTCGATGAACGGTTCAGACTCGGGGTGCAAAATGCCTCACTGGATGCCTCACCAGATGGCAATCTCTTCCTCGGTCAATAATGACTGAAGTTTTAGTGGGTCCTTCTCCCAAAGGTAAATTGACGTCCCATTTCCTCATACAAGCAAGAAATGACCTGAGGGTCCCAGTTTGCCGAGTCTATCAGTGAGTTGTGCTCAAATCGTCAACAAGCGAGGTAGGAGCTCAATTTTGTTGAAGCGTCTGCCTAGGGGAGACTACTCAAATCGGTGCAAAAACGGGATAAGGAGATAACGAACGGGTTGAAGCACATCGAATCGGGCGCAGCGAGACGCGGGAGCCTCATTTGAGGGCGATGCGTGCAGAACTCAAGAGAGTTATTTAAAACCATGGTTGGAGTCTGGGGTAAGTATATCGGGCCGGCCCACTATGATTACCGGCGCTTCAAGTTGGTCCGGCCGCTTTTGGGCATAGTTGGTTACAAACCGCCTCCGCCGGCTTTCCAAATTGGGAAAGCGGTGCTCGGCGAGGTTTCGGCAAGGCAAAACCTGCCGTGATGTGCCGAACAAGGCTGAAAGTGTTAAGTCCACAATATTCGATAATGGATGTATTCCAGTATAAGCTAAGTACAAAGCTACAAGATGTATAGAATACAAGACTATATGATGAATACAAAGCTACAGGATGAATATAAAGTTATTACTTGTACTCAGGTGGTATGTAAAAGAGAAATTGTGCCCAGGAGCACGAGTGGCTTGTAACTCAGTGCCAGAGGACGGCACAGAGGTATACTTGTATCGTTTAGGGCTGTGTGGCGGCTCGGCGTGCGTGGGGGCGGCCCGTTGGAGGCGCCGTCGAGGGCGGTATCATTGATGTCGTGTGGACGGCTGGCGGCGCACTAGTAGGTGGCGCCGTTGAGGGCAGTGCCGTTGATGTCGTGTGGACGGCTGGCGATGCGCTAGTAGGTGGCGCGGTCGAGGGCGGTGTCGTCGATGTTGTGTGCGCGGCTGGCGGCGCGGGTCGCGGGCGGCATGCGAGGTGGAAGATCCCACAGCGGGTGTCTGCTGTGGTTACCGACGGCGGCGGCGCGAGGTCCCAAGGGCGAGAGAGATGGCAAGCGTCTCGTCGCATGCTTCTTGCGAGAGTGTTGGCAATGGGGGCAGCGGCGTCAGCACAGCGGCTTTCCTGCTGGCTGGCGAGGTGTTCGTGCGGAAGCTCCCTCTTGCGGGGGCGAGGCGCTGGAAAGGCAATGCTCTCGCGGCGGCGGCGAGGCGTTGCTTCTTCGAGGTGGGTGGCGGGGAGCTGGCGAGAGGTGGTGGCGAGGGTGGGCGGGTGCGGGCGCTCGTGGATATAGCAGCAGACGGCGGACTGGGCACAACAGCACGTCTTGCAGAGGCGCGACAGGCACTGTGCGTTCCCGGTGCGTGGGCAAGAGGCGCAATGAGCTCTGGACGCTCTCGCGGCGGGCATTGGGGCAGTAGAAGGCTGGGCGTGAGCAGCGGGAGGCTAGGTGAGAGCAACAAGACCATTAGAGACGATGTCGAGGGCCCAGAACTTGTATCTAGAGCCATAGGCCTCGTTAAAGCACTAGAACATGCATTTAGCGAAGGGCGAGGTGAATAAAACGTGTTGATAACGTACCACAGTGCACCACTTGCCATGGTTAACACCAGATTGGCACTTGCGGGGAGCAGGGAGGAAGCGGGTGCAGTCGGGTTCCGGGAAGAGAACGCCCTGCGCGTTGACGTCCATCGTGTGGTGGTTGTGGAACAAGGCATTGCAGAGGGTATCGCGGGGGGGGTGTTGCGGTTGGTGGAAGGAGGAAGAGAGTGCACTTGTTTGGCGCGCGACTCAGCTCGGCTTCACGTTTCAAGCTCCGCAGGGAAGCCGTCGGCAGAGGGCGGTGCCCTTCCCAAAAAGGATCAGGGGTGGAGGCGGTTTGTCTCGAGTGTTTGGGCATGCCGTATGCTGGAAATAGACTCTCTTGAACGATCATCGATCATCCTCAGAAAGCTATGGAAGCATATTACAGCAACGATCCCCGTGGGAGTCGTACATAGTGCACGTCCGCCACGCGCCCCTTCCCCGGCTTCATCCACGACCTCGCTTCTCTCACCGACAAGCTCCCGGACGGCGCGCAATGGACTCTCAGATACACTGCGTGTCTCGGCAGCGTGTACGACCACTCGAACGCGGCGCACAATGCTTGTCTTTCAATTCGTTCGCTTTATCTTGTGCTTTCCTTATAGTAACTCCGGCTCTTGGCAATGAAACGGGTCGGCGTTTTGCATGGCGCCCGCTCGCCGTCCCACCGTCACAACGGTTGAAGATCGTGGAGCTCGCCTCGTCGTACGCCAGAACCGCTGATAACAAATGGATTGACCAGCGAAATCAAGGCTGCCAGCTCCAAGCCAATCCGCGTAGAGACATTCGGCTATATGGTCTCCGCCGCGGAGGCAACTTTACTTGGAACAAAAGATACTTAGCAGATGCAAAAACCCGAAAAAGAAAGAAGAAACCCCGGGTCGGCACGGGTAATAGCCGAAGGTCCTTGATGGCACTTGACTTCAACTCACAACGAATCCTTCCTCTATGATATGCGGCGGCCTTGTCGTCCTGTACTCGTCATTCCAAGGTGCTCCGAGGTGCTCTTCTTGAGAAAATGATGTTGGTTACCACATGGGGGCCGTGTCTTCTTTAGCTCGCTGCCAGTAACATTGTCCTCGTGCTGACCTAGGCCGCCGCAGAGCCTGGTCGATGAATCATAGGATACAAAACGTATAAAAGTGGCATCCTGCATTCCCCTCATCTATCTCTGTAACAGTTGGAAGCCAACATGCTTTTGTATTATTTTCTGACATTTTTTGTGCTCGCGACTTTCTGTCGCGCAGATTCGATTCCAATTGCACCTGCGTGAGTTTCCATGCTATTTTCCTTCTCTCCTTGGAGGTATTCATCACAACGTTAGACCGTGGAACTTAACGGTTTCTGAGGCATATGCATTTGTCGTTGCGCCTCCTCCTTCCCCCGCGTTTCTACCTCCAGGATTTGCAAATCCGCTAGAGGCCCCCGAGTTGAGACCCGGAGTCATCCTGCCCGACATCGGCCTGATTCTTGTGAGAATTCGCTGAGGACTCGACAATTATCCACCGAAGTCAAACAATTTCACAGATAGTTCGATACTCTGCAGGACCTGTTGGTATGTTGCACCTACAATATATACTTCACTTGTCTCATACATTCCCTAGGACCCTGTAAGATGACCTTTGCGTTTCAACAGCCCTGATTAATTTTTTACCCCCCAGATGACGAGTTGATATACATTCCGGGTCGTTGGGCCTACAATCTAACTGACTCTGGTCTGCGCATCACCCAAATCTATGTCACAACCAATGCCTCGGTATTCAACGGCAAGAACTCCTTGCCCGCGTGTGTACATATGGCTGAATGAGCACTTTCAGGTCGCACGAACTGGAATATCCCAAGTCGGTTAGACCACAGGCGTTTCAACAGATACTGAACTTTTGAGCAGAGCATCAAGCTGATTTTAACTTCACCAAGCTGGCGGACGGGTCGCAGACGGTGACAGTTTCTCCGCCCGGAGACTTGGCCAACCCACACTTTTCGGTCAAGCTTACGCCCACCATCGACCCGGTTCCCATCGAAATCAACACTGCGCTTACCGGTGACTATCTCACTCTCATCCAACCTTCCTTCCCCGCAAGCCCCACAAACCCAGTGGAAGTCGGAACGAAAACATGGAAACAGCTCCTTCTCAATGGTGGGCCCATTGTATTTGATTGCATCATTGTCAAATCATTGTTCTCATTCTTCCAGTTCAAACCAAAACTTTGACCGCAACAATCATTTCTGGAGCTCTGCCGGGAGGCAAGATTGGGAACGGAATTGGGTATCCGGATATACAACCGCTACTCCCAGTCGGCGGAAGATTGAGTGGAACTCTGATTTTCCCCGTTCCTAGCATAGTCCCAAATTTGTAACGAGTACACCGTGCAAAGAGCAATGTACATGTCCGTGCCATCGTGTGTTGCAAGATAGCTGCGGCGCTTCTGGAATTTTGATATATATCAATGAGTGATTGTAGACAGACATCAAGTATTCCTAACTACCATCATCATCAACTGCAAATGACCTAGAGAAAGAGGAAACCAGTATTACCCAGATGCATAACGAGCACAAAAGGGATACATGGCGTACTCAGAACGGTCGCAGGAAGCTTCATTCAGCCAGCATGTGGACATCGGTCTGAATAGGGGCTCTCGACGATTGTGCTCTCTCAAACTCCCTCCCGGCGCATCGTGCTACCTATTGTTCATGGCTACAGTCCCGAGCAACATGCTCAGTCTTCAACCCTACAAAAATTCGGTTGATTGACCTAGAACTCCTCTTCCCCTATTGTGCGGGACGTTCAGGGTAATATACTCGTCCCCGGTTCTGCCCGAACTTCCCTACATCTTACGCAGAACTTGTTCCAGAACGCTTGGAATAATGTTCTTAACAGTTCATATCCGATCCTCGTTGCCAGGCCACCCTGGGGCTCCTGATGCATTTTGACTGACCCGCCGGTATTTTTTCTTTTTTATTACCGTCCTAGCTGGGGAAATGTCTGTTGGGGTACTCAGGTGCTGAAATGGTGAGGGGGTCACGGTGAGGATATCCGTAGCATACAATTCGATAAATTGTGTGTAGTACGGGCCCCGGCTGTTCCTTAATGGGACCGCGCCGGTATACACTTCCTTCCTTCCTGTGGACCTTTGTGTCGTATGCGGAAGACTTCAACTCGGACGAGCTCGACTTTCCCAGACAGGGATTTCACGTGAAAGTCATATATAATATATATATGCCGATGGCGGTGTAGATCCCCATTCAAGTGTGAGAATAGCTGCAGCACAGCCACTCTCTCTTTTCAACGTGAACGAAAATGCACGTCGAACAAAACTGTTGCATTCATCTCTGAAAGTACACCGATTTAAACACTTGCTTTTGACTCTGCTCATGGCTGGCGGTTTCTGAGCTCCTGGAACACTTTTTCTGTAACTTGTCTTCCGCGGCGCCCAAGCGGCGCCCGTCGATGTTCCCGGTGGCTTTGTCAAGAAAGACGAGGTCAGCGGATGGTCTGAACGGCATAGGCAGGGAAACCATCCGAATCAGGTGCACTGTCTTCCATATTACGCAGATAGCCAACGGCTCCCGGTTGTCTGCCCTTCAACATCACGAGGTTGAAGTCCGAATTTCCTTATAAAAAGGCTAGTTCGATGCTCATGCAAAGCTTGTGCGAGTCATCTGTGGATATTTTGCCATGATTGTTTTATCCTTCGTCTTGTTGTCTCTCGTACACATTTCCACTGCACAAATTGCCGGCGTAGTGTGTCTCCAAATCGCAGCGTCGATCTCCAGCTCCAGCAACGTGTTCCTTCCAGGTAGTCCCCATCATCTGGATTTCGCCAATTAAGCCATCATTCAACTATGATAGGATCTTTGTCATATACGTCGGATATCTTCCATTGGGCTTCGTCAAGCTCTGATATATCGGCGTGTTCTGTTGAACCCGGAACAGCGGCGGATGTGGGGAAGATCGTGAGTTGCTCCATTTGCTGCATTCAACAACCACTGAGAATGTGAACAGCTACAGATTGTTGGTGCTTCGCGTACCCCGTTTGCTGTGAGCATACGTCGCATTAATTTTTCTCCCAAATTCATCGTCCCATCAAGGTCAAGGGTGGTGGACATACCGCGAACCCTGGATTTTCGTCGACCCCCGGCGTCCATATCTCCATGTCTCGCTTCTCCGAGGTCACCTACAACGCAACAGCTCAGACAGCTACGATCGGTTCAGGATTAGTGTGGGACGACGTCTATGCAGTGCTCGATCCTCTTGGCGTGACTGTAGTAGGCGGTCGTTTTAGTGGAGTTGGGGTCGCTGGTTACTCACTCGGGGGAGGTAATGGTGTCGCACTCCTTTTGCATCCTGATTGACTTGCTCCAGGATACTCATGGAAAAGCAACCTGGTCGGACTCACCGTTGATAATATCGTGGGCTACGAACTGGTTCTACCGAACGGAACTTTGACCCAAGTCACTGCGACCAAAAATCCAGATCTGTTCTTTGGGCTCAAGGTTCAATTTATCTCATCTACCTACTATTCATCTTACACGATTTAGGGAGGATTGAACAACTTCGTAAGCTTATTGAAGCCAAATCAGGTTGAAATTGATTCGTATGTCCTCAAAGGGCATCGTCACCCGGTTCATTTTCAAGACCTACCCTCAGGGACAGATTTGGGTAAACATCAACCTCCCAGTTCAGTGCGGAGTTGATTTTTTGAATAGGGCGGCCTCATAACTTACACCGTGCCCAACATGGCGGCGGTCAACCAAGCAGTCGCGAATTTCGCGTCGTTGGTTACTGACCCTAAGGCTCAAATATTCAGCGCCTATAATGGTGCTCTAGGAGTCGTACGTCGCAGATTCAAGGGCAACCACAGCTTTCCGCTCACTCAAAGTAGCCAATCATGGCGCAGATGCTTTATTATGATGCACCTGTTCTACCTCCCGGAATATTCGACGAGTTCTTGTCAATCCCATTTGTCACCAAAGACGCTGGAACAAGATCGCTTTCATCCTTTGTGCGCCTATTCCCGACGAATATCACCACTGGTTCAAGGTGGATTTCTATCAACTCACGTCCATCTTCTTGGTGAATTTTCTTTCCAGATCTATATTTGACACTGTTCCCGTTACTCGCTACACTCCAGCGATTGTGGATGCAATTCTCAACGAGACGACGGTGCGTTTAGTTTCGGGTGAAATCTTGAATATCTGAATTAAATCATCGAGCAGTTCTGGAGCGCCAGACTTGCTCCCTTCGGGGGACTTGCTGTTTCTTATAACATTGAGCCTTTCTTACCCTCAGCTGTTCCATCCACGAACCCGGCCACTGCATTCCCTGGTTCACGCACGGCAGGTGTGGCATTGTGTCCAACAAACTTCTTTTTCCTGTGGTTGCCTGCAACTTCGGATGATATCTTCCACAACGCAATGCACCAGAGCATTGCACAAATCAAAGCTTTGGCAATTGCAGAAGGGTGAGCCGCACGGTGTTGAAGTTCCCTCGGTTTTTGGCTGACTTCACAATCACAGCGTTCTTGGCTCTTCAAAGTATACAAACTATGCGATGTTCGATACCCCCTTAAGCGACATATATGGTCAGAATGTGCCGAGACTTCAGAGCATTAAAAAGGCTGTGGATCCGTTGAATGTCATGGGACTAGCAGGAGGGTTCAAGTTCTGAGCATGTTTCCAGACGATGCGTGTATGATTATTTGGTCGGACGCCGTCGCCTTGATTCGTAGGTCCTCACCATAGTCGTTATCAGGTAGTTGTAAGTGGCCGTGCGCAATGTATCTGAATCACCTTCTTATTCTGGGACTTGGAATTGGCGAGAAGACCATAATACATTTGGCATTAAAATTCATAAAATCCGAACATTTATACACGTCCAGAAACGCCCAACTCAGTTCCCACTAGTCGACGTCGTCGCCTTCTCCTCATCCCGCTCACCATGCCCGACACGGGCAGCGGGCACATGCTCAACCGTCGCCTCCACGTGCTCCGTCATCAGCTCCGACACGTCCTTCAGACACGCAATGCACACCATCGCCACGACCACGAACGGAATGATCGGCGCCCATGCAAATCTATAGGCGCGGGCGTAGGCGTTGTGCGAGGCGGTGGTCGCCGCTGCGAGGATCGCGTCCGTCACGCCAGGGACCGCGGACGCCGCGCCACCGCCGGCGAGGGCCGCGAGGAGCGCGGGGACGGAGTCCGCTGGGAGGCCGGCGGAGACGGCAGCTGCGCCGACGGTGGTGTCGTATGATGCGAGCTTGTTGTTGATGATCGCGTCGAGGATGGCGCTGCCGAAGGCACCGCCGATTGCGCGCGCGCTGAAGGCGAGACCAGTCGCGGTGGACTGAGAGGATAGTGAGTGTCATGTATGGAAGGGCAAAAAAAAGGTATTCACAAGGAATTGATGGGGGGCGGTGAATTGGGTGAGGGCGACGATGAGGGTGAGGGGCCCCGACTGGCCGATTCCGGCTAAGAAACGTTGTGAGAATCGAGGATGAGAGAAAATGGGCTTGCTACAGATGACATTATACCCGATCTGCGCATGGTTCAGCTTGGGGGTGATCGTTGCGTAGCATATCGACCTTTGAGCGGATTAGCGGTGCGCACTGCGCACTGCGCAGAACAAGAAAGGAATATTTACACGACGAGGAAGAAGAAGAACGTGACCAGAAGCGGATTCTTGAGATCCTTGTACCTGGTCGCATACCACCTGGTATGAGACAACCGTTCAACATCAGGGACCATTTCGAGATAAATCGAGCGAATACGCACGTAACGGGAACCGAGGAGACGATAATGACCAGGTTGTACGCCAGCTGCCTGACGCTAATCCTCCACGCATTCGTCTCGAACCCCAAGTTCAGTACAATCTGCGGCACGACCGAGTTCACGGCGCTGTAGAAGATGAAACCCTCCACCGCGAACGCAAAGACGGACAGCCCAAAGTTCGGCCCGCGGGAGAAGAAGACGTGCGCGACGATGCCGTCGGTGCGGCCTTTCCACTCGTAGAGCCCGAAGAGGATGAGGAGGACGGCACCGGAGACGAGTGGCCCGAGGACGTGGGCGTCGCGCCACGGGTAAGTGCCGCCGGCCCAGTCGAAGCCCAGGAGAAGGAGGGTCGTGCCGGCAGTCATGAGGAGCGAGCCGATGGGGTCGCACGCCCAGACGAGTTGGCGCCAGCTAAGGCGTGGGTAGTCGGAGGGCGGGGGCCAGTAGAAACCGAGCAGGCCGAGGGCCGTCATCCCGTGGAACGCGGCTTGCATCCAGAAGATGTTTCTCTAAGAGCAGTGAGAAACATAAATAGTTTCGGTGGTATTTCATACCCATCCAGAAGGGTTGATGTTGGTACTGTCGAGTATATGAGCATACTTTAAGAGCGAAGAGAGAGAGAAAGACTCTTACACGCCTCCAGAACCCAGTACACCCACAAGGCCACCTATATTCCATTTTAAATCTCAAATTCCATTCAAGAGGACGAGATATTCCCACCGAATGAGCCAGCAAGGAACGCAAATCCATTGGCCAACGCGCGGTACTTGAGTGGCAGAATTTCGCTGTATTGGAGCTCGGTCACAAACAAGCACATAAATATCCAAGCCAAGACGCACGAGGGGAATAGCTTGCACGATAGATATTGTGCTCAGGGTCGATCCTATCAGCACGCCGCCTCCAATTAGAGTCGCCATAGACTCCGCTTTGGCAGAGATCTAATATAAGCGCCGGTGAGCTGATAATGAGGCTAAGGTAAGACGAGAGAACGCACGACCGCGCCGGCAAATGCAATTAATGGCGGGACTGCCAGCGAGATATTTGCGGTCAAGAACGTCCGACAAAGCGTCCAGTTATGGGGGACAGGACACTCTGCATTAACAGGGGACCCTGTATAATTTCAGCAAGAGCAGACCAATGGGTGCGCCGAGGTTCGCACCTGGATAATCCATCCTTCGAAAGGCAATTCAGTAAAGGTCAAACAAACCTGTCAGTATTCGACGCACCCGCTATAGCAGGCTCTCCGAGGTCGCGAATTATGAACGCAATGACGGGAACCCTGCTGCTACACCACAAAAACCTGGAGAATTGAAATCAATGACGGAACCTGCTGCTACTACCACAAAACCTGGGAGAAGATAGCAAGCAGCTAACGAAAACAATGAACCAGGAGCGCAGGTGAGCTTGACGCGGTCGTCGTCGAGGAACGAAGTCTGTCCTGAGGATGGGAACGCCAGCATTGGTTTCTCGGCTGCGGTGAATACTGCCCGGGGGAGACATCGTATGTGAAAAAAGGGAGCGCTTCCCCAGGTTTATATTTATTGTGGGTCCAGTCACCGGACATGTTTTAGACGTCGCGAAAAGAGGCCGCGCAATTCAATGTACTCGTACGGCAAAAAATGTAATTCCGGGCCCTTCTAAGTCCTTAAGTGTCCTGAAATTGGGCCCCAGGTTAAGAAATTTCGGGGGCAGCGCGGTTCTTGTGACCAGTCTCTTTTACATTCAAAACTGCGGGGCAATGAGCTGCAGTTGGTCGTCGAGAACGCCGGTGCCAAGAAATAGTCACGGTCAGGTGATGTGACAGACGTGCTCGTCTCTCCAATGAACAGCAACAAAGTCGGTGCCCTCCTTGCCCTCGTCGAGGACCCCACGGACTTCCCCGCCAATGCGCCCTCCCTGCGCACCCTCGACGCCGCCGTCCGCTGCCCCATCTGCTCCGAATACTTCGCCGGCCCCGTCTCCCTCCTCTGCGGCCACTGCTTCTGCTCGCTGTGCATCCGCAACGCCATTGCGACCCCTGCGAGCAAGGCCCAGTGCCCCACGTGTAGGACCCATGTCAGTGAGAGCCAGCTGCGCCCCAATCCGGGCATGGAGGATGTCGTGAGCGCGTGGAAGCTTGCGAGGTGCGTTTTTGCGTAGTTCCTTGAAGAGATGGGTTTTGAATCAAAGGCTTGGACAGGCCGTGTGTTTTGGGTCTTGCTTCGAAGCAGCTGGAGGAGGATGTGGCTGGCGAACCGGCGAAGAAGAAACGCAGGCTGGATGACGATTCGAGCCGCGTCGCGGGGCCGTCGCGCACCTCCAGCACAGAATCCACCTCTAGAAGTGATGCCGATGTCCCGCCCTCCTCTGCACCTGCGGGTGAGGGTCATGTGCCCAAGCGTACGTCGCCGCCCTCCTGTTTGGTTCAATCCTGAGCATCACACCTGCAGCCGATTTCGTCGTTGCATGCCCCCTCTGCACGCAATCCATGAAGTACAGATACCTAGAGGCACATATGACGAATAACTGTGGCCCCGCCTCGCCGTCCAAACCCTCTGCGCCGCCGACGTCAAAGTCGAAATCCCAAAAGAATGCCTGGTCCGACATCATGGCGCCCAAGTCAAAGAGGCAAGGACAAGGACAAGTCTGTATTATTCGTCTGCATAGCTCCTTGCTACCTCTAATCAACTCCTACTCTTCATGTAGAGACACCTCCGACGCGGACCACATCCCCAAGGTGTCGTACGACACGCTCAAGGACCGTCAGCTGAAGGACAAGCTTGCGGAGCAGGGGCTGCCGACGGGCGGGGACCGCGCCGCGTGGATTGCGCGACACCAGCGGTACGCGTCTTCTCCCTTCTTCCACCCGTCGTTTCGTTCTTCCCTCCTTGCGCGCGGTTTCCGTCGCTGCATCTGCTCTTTCGTTTGCCACTACAATCTGCACTCGCTGATCAACCTGCTTCTGCTCCCAGCTGGTCGATGCTCTGGAACGCCAACCTCGACCGCGCTCCTGCCAAGCGGCAGTCCAAGGCCGAGCTCCTCAAGGAGCTGCGGAAGTGGGAGGACGAGCGCGCCGCCCTGCGCAGTAAGCAGAAGCGGGAGAAGGAGAAAGGAGAAGCCGGACGACCACGCGCATTTGGTATGTCATTTCCATTTCCTCGCTTTTCCTTTCCCTCCTTGGAAATTGCAAGGACGCAAGGGAAGGAAGGGTACGTGCCAGTGACGCTGATACGTCGACAGAAAACGCATAACGCAGGAGTTCAAGAAGCTGATCGCTGCGGCGCGGCCGAAGTCGTCGAAAGGAGGGGCAGCGAGTAAGGAAATGGAAGGGGAAGTGGGCATTGACACGTCCCCGCCGCCGTCGAGCGCGGTGGCGCCTTCTTCGCGTTTGAATTCCGAGGCGGACGTGATTGTAGTCGACTCGGACGATGAGGACGAGAAGGGGAAGGTGGATTTATGAATAATGTCGAGGACGGCGTTGAATTAATTTTTGGTGTTCGATGCAATGTACTTGAAATTGAAGAATCGCTCTCATACAAATACCAAAGCTCATGGAATAATGTACAATTGCTGCTGCTGCTTCGCGATCCCTTACACCCCTGCCTTCAGGTACTCCCTTAATTCAAGCCACATCACATCCCTCCCGCCCTCCCCCTCAACACCTCCCGCACCGTGCTCCTCTCCCCCAGCAGCGCGATGATCTGCCACCGTTGATCCCGCACCTCCCGATCCTTCAGCAGCACCACGTCGCGGTCCTCGTCGCCCGCGCCGTACCCGTACGCGTCGGCGGACGCGGCGGAGTCGCCCATGAAGCCGAGGCGGAGCGCCGCGGCGGACGCGGTGGGGAGGTCCGCGGGGGAGACGGTGAAGAGCGTGTTGAAGGAGGAGGTGGTGAGGACGGGCTGGGTGTATGGGTGGTGCGCGCGCGGGGGGCCGCGCGGGGTGAAGAGCGATGTGGGGTGGGAAGAGGAGGGGGCGGTGTGGGAGGGCGTGATGGAGGAGATGGTTTGCGAGGTGGAGGTGAGGGTGAGGGCGTGTGTGAGGAGTTGCTTGAGCATTGCCTGTAAGCAGGGGTGGTGTTAGTTGAGTTTAGTTTGAGGACGGTGCAGAAAGGCGAAATGGTGAAGGAGATGGCCGCCATCAAAGGTCGACCAACAGAATGAACGGAAGCACGCGTCACCAATAATTCGTTTACGGGGCGCGACCAGAACTGAATCGCTCACCTCACATGCGAGATTCATCAGGGACGGCACAGAACGATTCGGCGCCGCGAGGTTATTCTGCGCGCAGATGAGGTTCATGCGGTCCGCAATGTGCTGCACGGTCGGTGCGCCGGCGGTGGCCGCGAGGTGCACGGGCATGTGGCTCCCCGGGGGGTTGCCACGCTCAGGCAGCAGCGTGACGCCACGCTCGGCGGAGATCTCGTCGCCGAGGAGCGGGCGCGCGTCGAGGGGGGACGGCTGGAACGACTTGAGGCGCTCGCGCTCGCGTTTGCCCACAGATAGAGCCCATCGCTTAAGGCGCGCGGAACGCAGGGAGAGGGCATCGAGGTCTTCGCCGGGGCCTTGATAGGGGAGCACGCGGCGGCGCTTGCGCGGTGGGGGCTTGGGGCGCGGGAGGGCAGTGGGTGATGGTGGACGCTTGTGGGTGGTCGCGTCGAATAATGAAATTATCAGCGCGTTGTGCAGTTGGACTGTGGTTTGGATGGATTAGCGGTGTTTTGAATAGTCACATCACAAGTTGAAATACCTAGATTTGGCGTATCGAGGATGGTCCTGATTGAGTCGTCGAATTCAGTGCGGGATGTCTGCCCAGTTACAAAGAGGTTGAGGGTGGCAAAATAGATATCGGCCTTGGGGCCCAGATGGCCCTTTATCTGAGCTTTGAGGGTGGATGTCGAGGACAGCGACATTGGATTGCAGGTTCAACTGAGCTGGTTCAATTGGTTGAATGCGTGTGCGTTGTGCGCTCTTTGGCCCTTTTGATGCGATCATATACAGCGTCAAACAAAGCCGTGAACTTGAACTTGTACGTCCATCTCGGATCCTGAGTTCACGAAGGTTGTCCCTTTGTCTGCCTCAGGGAAACTGGCTCTCATATTCTCGACTATTCTGTCGTCTATCCTAGTTCTCGCTCGCACTTGCGCTGTCTCGGTCTCCTTGCTTCAAGTTCGGCGAATCGGGGAATCTCTCGTTTAATATTCCGGCACCCAGTGAGCTTGTACGCTTTCGACTGGAGCGCAAAGCCGCCCGCAAACCCCTACCTCTCCTCTTGCCCTCCTCTCCCGAGAAACATCCAGAGTCACTCTAAGGGTCTTCAACCTGCGCTTTGCACTTCTCTATCTGCCACCACTTGCCAGCAGCCATCCTCTAATTGCTCTCTTGGTCAACCAAATGTTCTCCTCGGCGGCATTGCTCAGCTCGCTTTGGTTAAAGGGCTTATTCAACTTTGATCGTCCGCTTACCAACAGTAGAAAATGCGCTGAATAATTTGAATTCGTGGAATATCACACCGTCTTTCACAGCACCTTCCAATGTCCAATAGAACCGTTTACCTTGGTGCGTTCAATTTCTGTCTTCACTGTTTCGGCGCACCTGACGCGCACCGCTGTTTCTGGTTCCAACCGTGTCAATGGCATTGGTTATGCTCTCGCCGCCACCCTCGCAGCGCGCCCCAACACCATTGTCTTTGCCGGCGCGCGGGACCCTGCTACTCAATCGCTGAAGGATCTCGCGGCCAAGCACTCCAACGTGCACCCAATCAAACTCACCTCTGGTGATGTAGCCGACAACGCGGCAGCGGCAGCTGAAATTGAGAAGATTGCCGGCCACCTCGACGTGGTAATCGCTGGTAATCGCTAACGCAGGTACGCCTTCCTCAGTTCGTATTCAAATCGGATTATTTAGCGCCGATCAGGGATCTCCAAGTACTTCGGCAGCCTCACCAGCACCCCGCTCTCCGAACTGCGGGACCACTGGGAGGTGAACGCGCTCAGCCTCGTTGTCCTATTCCAGGCCGTGCAGAAACTGCTCCTCGCCTCGCCCACCGGCGCACCCAAGCTCGCGTACATCTCCTCTGTCGCGGGCTCCATCGGCAACTTTTGGAACCTCAACGCCGCCGCGTACGGCGCCTCCAAGGCCGCGGCGAACTACCTCGTCAAGGCGCTCGACGTCGAGAACCCCGCGCTCGTGACGCTGGCGATCCAGCCCGGGTGGGTCGCGACGGACATGGGCAACGCGGGCGCGGTGGCGAACGGGATCCCGCGGGCGCCGGTGGGCGTGGAGGACTCGGTTGCTGGGATCCTCGCGCGCATCGATGCAGCGAAGAAGGAGACGAGCGGGCGGTTTTGGAACTACCAGATCGAATCTGGTGAAGGGCCTTCGGACATCACGTCCGACGAGATTCCGTGGTAAATCTGAAAAACTTCGAGTGGTGTTTATACCCTTCCGGTGATGGAAATAAGGTACAGAACTGAATATCGAATTCTTTAAAAGAATTTCGATTCAACGAAAGTTCAAGTTCAGGTTGCACAATTCAACCAAGAGCACGTGATGTATGTTCAATCTGTTCAGATACCCCGCAGGCGCTTCATAGAACCGCAACTCAACACTGGAGTAGCCAATAATATTAACTATGTTTTAGACTATTTTGGGTCCCAGCAGTTGAGCTCCGTTCAGGCCACAATTCATCTCGGAATGAGCCGAGGCGGTGACTGGATTTGTGAACTGCATTCGTGAACTGTGGGATGGTTTCATGTCCAGAAACCTGGAAGTAACGCAGCCGGAGCATACCTGCAAAGGCCTGTCATGAATTGGGTATCAGCGGTATTGGATCCTTTCAATGTGAGGTTTTCGATGGCTGCAACGGACCGTGTGATCAAGGAAGGGAGACCGCGGAATGTCAGAGTTGATATTTGTTCCTCTGTCTCAATTGCAAGGAGTGAAAGTAGAGAGCAAGTAAGACAGCGCCAGAAGAGAGGGAGGTCGTCATACTGTAAACGTCGATTTTCAGAATCTGTACTTGATGCGGAATGTCAGGAGGGTGCGGCAAGAGGACCGGTCCACGACGAACCTGCAGGCAATTGCGGTCGTGGCCGCACTCGAAATTCGCAGACAATCGTTCGCGGAACGTTCCCCACACTGGCAGCGATGTGTATTAGTTGCGACCACGGGAAATTCCCGTAGATTCCCGTCGGGGGTGATTGGCATCGTCTATCTTCTGTGCCGCCGATGCTGCCGGAATCGCCACGGTGTAACTCGGGTGGGGTGCGAAGTCCTGCCATCCAAGGTGCGACTCGGAGGTGGGCTTAGTGTTGTGCGGGCCGGGTCGACCCGACTGGGAGAAAAGGGTTGGGCTCTCGGGTCGACCCGACCCGCAGAGCACTAGGTAGAAGGCCAGCTAAAAGGCCGCGGAGAACATTGGCGGCAAGCTGGATTCAGAATGTTCTGTCAGTCCAACAGACGCCAACGCGCAGCGTAAGGCAGAATCTTCAGAAGATGCTGGCAACGATAAATTACTGTTTCCGGGACGCAGTCTGGATAACACGAGAGATAGATCTAGATTCATAGAATTGAATGGAGAACGGGAGGAGCCCCCGGCCCGGGCCAGACCTCTCCGACCATGTTAGCATAGCTAGTTAGCATTCCATATTCAGCTTCATGTACTTCGCGTAAGGGTCATGTGATCCTTATGCGTTTGCAATAGAACAACTACGTTCCTGGACAAACGCAAGTTCTTTAATCTTCCTCGTACCTCCAAGATCGATACGGGCGACTTCCGGCAGCGGATTACGCTGACACAAACGCATCCGTGGTGGCCCCACGTAACTCAGCCAGTCGACAGTCTCGAGCAGCGCGGTACACAAGCTCGACGCACAAAGCCCCGCAGGACGACGCGGGCACTGTCAAGAAAGACCTCAGCGTCCACAGTACATCGCAGGTCGACTACCCGAGGGCCACGACTACGGCCGACGACAGCTGCGACGGCGGACAAGCTGCGAATGAGCCAGAGGCCCGAGAGAGGTCCAGATGCCGAGGGCAGCCTCTGAGCCGACACGTCGTGAGCCGGCCAGCCAGAGAGCTAGGAGCGGAGGGAACGCTGAACCGGGCGGCAGAACGTAGGTGGCGAGGGGGAGCGACACGAGACGAGACGAAGGGGGAGCCACGTCATCAGGCAGCAGGACGACACACGCGACGACGGACGATGCACGACGAACGGAAGCGCGCACGGGAGCGCGATGCGCATAGCGGCACGCCAGACACGACGCCAACGAGCGCGATGCAGATGCGAGAAGGCCGACTACATCTACCCGACGCAGCGGTGGGCCATTGACGCACCACCGCCGCGATGCACGCCACACGCGGACCGCCACAGCGCCCGGACCCCCGAGGCACAAGCGCCCATCGAAGGCGCAGGCGCAGGCTTACGACAGCCATGCCAATCGTTCACGACACCCGACGCACATGTCGAGGTGCATCTCACGGCGCGCGACGCACGACGGTCGCAGCGCAACTCACTCCTTTCGATACACGGCGCCGATACATGGTGCATCCACTCATTGGATTCAGGGGGAGCGACTCCATTACCCCAGCAGCACGCTACGCTCGAGGGGGAGTGTTAGAGGTAATTCAGGCAGCGAGCTTGCGAGCTACTGGATGCCTTACCATATTCGGGAGTCACGGGATTTGACAGTATATATTTTACGTAGTCCTGTACAGTCCCTTATGCGTTTGTAGCGGATCCCAACAAACGCAATACTTGAACTCTTATCTGGAGTGTACCGCGCCTGAGACCGACACCCGAATTCTAACAGACCATGTATCGCAGCGAGAAATATTATTTGTCAACTTTTCGTCGTCGTTTGAGAGGAATGCTGTTCCATACTTGACACTGATAACGCGACGTTTTCTCATTCGCGAGAAATTTCTGCGAAAATCACGAGGGAATCAACAGACTGCCAGTGCTCTTTTCGAAGGTGTCGCCACTACCCTGAGGGATTGTTCTGCGCTGCTGCTACGAGGCGCAGAAAATCTCCGCCGTTATTTGGGGCGGACAGAACGCGTCTGATTGGGGGAATGAGGCTTTGCTCCGACCTGTTTTGTGGACCGAGTAAGTTGAATTTGAATTTGAATTTGAATTTCAGTTCTGTCGTGTCGGTCACGGACGAATGAGACCGAGGCAGCGACGACGGGTAAAGGGGTGTGCATATCCGAGGCACCGGTGGTACTCGGCACTACCCAGGTCGGTCCAAAGGCGGTCAACAAGTAATTGGCGGGCGGTTCAAAAATTGCAAGAACCATGCTTAAAATTCCATTAGAGACGGCCGTATACTAGAAAGGAAGAAATTGCAACAATGCCGCTACCTCAGGCTAGATTAGGAATGTTCCGCGGATTTGATATCAGATTAGATACCGTCAAGATAAGATACCGTCAATTGAACTTGAACACAATCTACTTATAGGTCTTTCATCATCTGTTCCACTTGGCATCCATCTTCTCTTCTCTCCGAATGAACGGTAGTATTTCTATTCGGACCGTGCCGTGTAATATTACCTATCCAGAAATTGCAGTCTTACTCATCCATTGACGTTACTCAGCTTTGCAGTCGGTTGAACGGCTGCCGGTTAATTCAATGTTGCTAATATCAAGATCGTCATTATTTTCTCAATCAGCTCGTAGATCAGCGCTCATCTCCATTGAGCGCTCGCTCAGCCCCAACCACTCGGGATTAACCTCGCTACTATGATGGCTGACTGATCAATATGCCGGGCAAAACTTATAAAAGGCGTTGAATTCGAAGAGTATTGCAGCATCTATCAGAACATCTCCCCCAATGTCCCACAAAACCGTTTATCTTGGTGCGCTCAATTTTCTGTCTTCACTGTTTCGGCTGCGCCTGACGCGCACTGCAGTTTCTGGTGCCAACCGTGGAATTGGCTATGGTCTTGCCGCCGCTCTCGCAGCGCGCCCTGACACCATTGTCTTTGCCGGCGCACGGGACCCTGCTGCTCAATCGCTGAAGAATCTCGTGGCCAAGCATCCCAACGTGCATCCCAATCAAGCTCACCTCCGGCGATGAAGCCGACAACGCGGCGGCGGCAGGCCGAAATCCAGAAGATTGCCGGCCACATCGACGTTCTTATCGCCAACGCAGGTATGCGCCATGTAGTTTGTGCTCAAATCAATTATTGACCTCCCTGCGTTAATCCTCAGGTATCTCAAAATACTACGGCAGCCTCACCTACCACCCCGCTCTCCGAACTACGGGACCATTGGGAGGTGAACACGATCGGCCTAGTCGTCCTCTTCCAGGCTGTGCACAAGCTGCTCTTCGCATCCCCCACCGGCGCACCCAAGCTCGCGTACATCTCCTCAGGGTTGGGGTCCATCGGCGGCTACATAGACCTAGCCGCCACCGCGTACGGTGTCTCCAAAGCCGCGGCGAATTATCTCATGAAGGCGCTTGATGTTGAAAACCCCTCCCTCATCACACTGGCGATCTCGCCCGGCTGGGTTGCAACGGATATGGGGAACCATGGGGCGGTGTCCAGCGGGATGCCGCAGGCGCCGGTGACCTTGGAGGATTCCATTGCCGGAACTCTATCGCGCGTCGACGCGGTTACAAAGGAGACCAGCGGGAGGTTCTGGAACTTCAGGATTGAAACCGAAGGAAACCCCTGGAGCGTTGCGACTGACGAAATTCCATGGTAATCTCTTCGCAGTGGTGCCCTCTGGGGACCGCAATGACCTGTTAGATCCCCGTAGACTGAATAATGAATGTATTTGCATTGTAGACCTTCTTAATCGATATCAGATGTCTGGAAAGTATTCTAATCGGAAGTTGAACATTAAATTGCACAGTTCAACCAAGAGCACGTGATGTATGTTCAATTTGCTCAAACCGAGACCGACAAGTAGATACGCTGTACAGGTCCCATCAACTGCTCAGCGGCTTTTTCATAGAACCAACACAGCTACAATCCGCTCATAGATATCCAGTCTGACTGCAAACAAGGAATGTCATCGCTTTCCAGCGCAAATGATGCACGTTTCAGTACTCCGTTCAAACCGGAACTCACCGAGCGCGACTCGAGACCAGCCAAGGAAAATAATGCTGGCTTCTCGGCCGCGATGGAGGTTCCGCGTTCACAAAAAATCGATTACATTTGCCGGCCTGAAACGGATACGGTACACTGAAATCGTCAGACAACTGAAAGTATCTTCATTGAACTTGTATTGAACAGAGATCGAGTTAGAAATCACGAAAGGTTACATCCAGAATTTTTAATTGCAGCTGCACAGAGGTCGTAAGATTTTTTCGTGGATCACAGCTAAGGCACGTACGCGTTTATACCAAAAAATCGGCAAGCGATGCAAATCAGAACCCAAAAAGAGTGCAGTGCCGACTCCACGTCCGACCCGCTAAACAAGACAGCACAAACTCAACAATTTGACCTGGTTAGACCATGGTTAGCGAAGTTAAGCAATTGTCTGAAGCTCATGTTGGGCACTACCCAGGTCTGTCCAAAGGCAGTCAACAAGTAATTGGCGGGCGGTTCGAAAATTACAAGAACCGTGCTTAAATTCCATTAGAGACAGCGGTATATGATTGGAGCTGGATTTACTGTATCTGTGGGGCTTGAGACTAATAGGAAGTTCGCTGCATTATTGAACAATGACGTGGGAAGTCAGGGTGCCAAGCACCGCGAAAGAAATTGGCACTTAGCGCTTGTTGTGGGACAATCCATACTAGATTTGGGTCAGAAAGACCATATGTAGGTCCCTAAAGGCTTCAGACAGACATCCGTTATTTTATAAAGAGTGAGAAGATCAAAGGCATGGGCCTGACAGACAGCAGCCTGATTTTGAACACTCTGTACCTCTTTACGCTGTACCGCGAAACCTATTTGACGCCCCTAACTTACTGTTGGCCGAAACGTCGGCATCTAACGGCGTCCTGTAACTTCGGAGCATGTGGAGACGCCGCTGTCAGTGCCAGTGTCAGCTGTCGACATCGTGGCATTTGGACGCATCTTGCTCTCGACCACGATGGCGACCACTGCACCTCCCTGGAAGGCTTGGTCTCTGGACGACAGGTTCTTGGCCGATCTTGATGAGTGGACCAAGAAACACCCCGAGGATAATAAGCTTGATATTGTCTTGGACAAAATCTGCGAAGCCATTAGAGATGCCAAGCCCTGGATCGACTTGATTCCTAACAGTCCGTTTCCAGCTGGTTCCCTTATCCAAGGACTGGCCGCTGTTGTTCAGCTAGGGCATGTATGTTGGGTTTTTATTCCCTAATTCACAAATCTCATGTATTTAATACTAGAGTGTTCGAAAGGCCAAGTCAGATGCCCTGAGGTTTGCCAAGGACACTGTGGAATGGATTGGAAGGATCTTGTTAGCATTCCAGCAGGGAAATGCGGGACAGTCCACTCAGAAAACCTGGGAAAATCTGGACAGTGTTCGGTATGGAAATCAGCTCCTATGAGGGAAATTTTTGCTGATTATATTGTTGATAAGGGATTTGGTTGATAAGATATGTCAATGGGCATATGACAGACTTGTATGTGTCTTCATCCTGGTTCAGAGCTGGAGAAATTGAATGTCAATTAGAAAGATGGCTTGTGGAAGTCTATAAAGAGCAAGCTTAGTACAGATCAAGAGAACGGGAATTCAAGACTTCCAGTCACAGCTTCAGAAGGCTACAAGCAGTTTCATGGTATGCATCCTCAATTAATGACATGATCCATAGTAATCAATGCTTACATTGTTTCCATTGGTAGCAATTGTCAATGATCAATCTATCACAGGGTCAGGATTTCCACTCAAAGAACATTAGCATGCTGCAGAGGGAGAATGAACAGGCACACCAGAAGACATATGAGGAGATTCAGAAGATCTTAGAGCAGATTCAGGACCTCACTGGAGATATTCAGGAGAAACAGTGTGAACAGGTGGGTTTTGTTATCTCTCTACACAAAAATATACTGATTTCTTCATTCATTATTCAGCAACTTGCATTTATCAAACAGGAACTTGCTCCGTACGTTGCAGCAAATTCAGGTTACCGAGAGCAGAAGAAAGAGTTTTGCTATACTGGCACCCGTCAGGAGCCTCTTACCGAGATTGAGAAATGGCTGCTTTCTGCAGAAGCCCCCCACTTTCTCTGGCTTACAGGAGAGCCTGGGGCTGGCAAATCCACTCTTGCTGCCACTGTTTGCACAAAGCACACCAAGTCCAAGTTGTTGTGGGCACAATTCTTCATTAACAGAAATGAACAGAGCACTACCGATCCCAAATTCTTTTTTCCTTCCGTAGCATTGCAGTTGGCCACAAAGTCATCTGAGGTTGCTTATGCCATTTATCTGGCTCTGCGGGAAAATTCCTCACTGATAGACGAAGTCAATGACACTCTGGCCCAACAGCTCTTTATAGAGCCCTTGAAATGTGTAGTTGATGCACCCACAATTCTTGTGGTGGTGGATGCTTTAGATGAAGCTAAAAATGTTAAGCTCTTGACAAAGGTTCTGTCCAAGATGACCACTCAGCTTCAGGGCAATACAAAGTTTCTTTTCTCCAGCCGAGCTGAAGGAGGTTATAGGAACCTTCTGGAATGCTGCTGAGAACACCAAACACCTCAGTATTGGTACTGACACTGACTCATCTACTGGAGATGTAAATTTCTTCATCCAACAAAAACTCCAGGAAATAGCTGAGGATTACAAACTGGGGGAATGGCCTGGAGAGAACCTGTGTACAGGAACTGTGTCATCAGGCATCTGGACTTTTCATTTGGGCAACAACTGCAGTAGCACATATTGAAACCCAGGTTATCACATTGGGCCCAGCGTATGACCTTGCTCAGCATAATGGGAAAGACATGAGCAAAATCAGCAAGCTGTATGGTCTCATACTTGACAATATGTATCCTGAGCAAGCAATTTATTGGGCATTCAACACATTTCGACAAATTGTAGGAGCCATTGTTGTTCTTAACACACCATTTTCTTTTGGTGTATTGGCAGTCCGACCACCGAGGGTCGGGTTGCACGGGGGAATAGGAACCTTCTCCTAGGTGCTCCCAGAGCAATACCCGAAACCCATGCAAAACCTGGTTGTCGCCATCCTCATACACGTTGGAGAATTTCGTTCAGCTAGGACAATTCACGTGCGCGGTCTTGCAGGGCGAACAACACTGAGGGGTCTTGGGGGCCAGAGAATTCCCCACCTCCAGGGAACAAAGTCGATTGCTGTTATTGCACCGTTTGCACGGTGGAAACAGGGTACGGACTACTGCTCCCTTTGGGTGGAAAGCCTCCGACGAGAAGACACGAGGAAGTTGGGCGGAGCCCTGCCCAGCGCTCGAACACAGCCGCGCCAGGGGAATTCGGATAATTGGGGGTCTCCGACCTGCGGGAGGTGGTGCACCTCTCTCTGGCATTTCCAGACAGTGCGTCTAGACCCTCCGCGCTCCAGATCGCTTCCTTCTTGTGGTAGGCGGTGGGGAGAAAGGTGCGGGCGAAGACTCGTCCGTCTCCAACACTGTGATTGGGGGTGGAGAGGGAGGGCGCGCAGCGGTGGTGAAGGCACCAGAGTAGGAGAAGGAGGGGGAGGCAGCGTGGGGAGGGTTGCACCTATGAAGTCGCTGAGGAGCAAGCCAGCAGCGATGATCTCCAGGTCCAACTTGTTTCCCACCAAAATGCACCCCGAGGGAGCGGATTGCTCCGGATGCGATCCTTGGCCATTCGAGGAGGCAAGTTCTACGGAGAATTGTCAGAAACCCGAGAAATTCCCTTCTGGTCGGGTTACACACCGTCGAGGTATTCCAGCACCCCATCGGTCGAAAACCGAACGGCTTCACCAACCGCCAAGTGGACCGACAAATCAGGAGAGGGTTGGAACCCAGAGCGAATGTCGGGTTCCCTCGTTGGGATTAGGCGAATTCGGGCGATACCTGGGGGTGCCTCGAAAGGCGCGGGACCATGGCGAGGACCTGCTTCGGGGCGACTGAAGCTGAGAAGTCGCGAACGGAGGCCAGCCGAGTTCGACTTCCGATTTGCCTCGGGCGTGTCAGGGTACACCTCAGGAAACAGTCGAACGAGGAGCTGGTCGTACCGTTCGGACCAGGACACCCCGAAACCCATTCGGCTGAGCCAGAAAAGAACCCGTTCCATGTGCAACTATTTGACGGGTTAGCAACGAAAATGCGGACCATTCGAGACGATAGAAACGACCTACCACCACTCGGAAAAGGTGGTTTCAGAGGCGATCTTCCCGAATATGGTCTTGCCGAGACTGGCAGTACTGGTCGAAGGAGATCTCAAAAGACAGCGCCATTCGATCCAGCAATTCATCAAAAATTGAGGGCATGGTGGGGTGCTCCGATCGCCGGAGCCAGAAAACCCGAATGGGCCAGTTCGCTGGACCTCACTCCTCGACACACCAGAATGACAACCAGGTGCACGCCAGGAAGTGTTGGTGCGCAATTTCGTCCAAGGACCAGACCCGAGGATAGTCTATAACCTGGGATCGGAAATCGAAGACAGGGAGTCGATGAGGGGGGTGGTAGCGAGCCGGAGGAAGAACGGACTCCAGGAAAATCCGGAAGGACACCCGGGCTACAAAGGTTGACAGCCAAAGGCGAAGAAACCCGTTGATTGGAGAAACAGGTTCGGGCCCGGGCACACCACCGCCCACCCCGTCGTACCCAAACACCAGTATGGCCGACGCACCATCTGATCGTTCATGGAAAAGGCATCGATGGCGGCGGAAATCTTGTGCGCCATACCCGAGGGGGAGCGGGGTCCCGTCCGCATTCTGAGAATCCCAGTCGAGATGACGGCGAGGCGAGGTCCGAGGATCGAGAAAGAAATGGAGTCCAGAACTCCAGAGGAGTGCGAAAGTACGCAGAGCAGAGGGCATGGTGGTGGAAAGAAAAAGAGAGTGGTTTGCTGCGGAAGGACGGGAACAGAAGGGCTCGAGGCTCTGATTAAGTTCAGAACCCAGAGCCCATGTTTCAAGGAGAAAAGCTTAAAGTGCTTCGAGAAGAAGCACTAAGCAAGCTCTACTTTTGGAAGTAGATCAAAGAATCCTCCTCGGGCGCCATAACGACGGAAACATTCACGGCCATCAAAACTTCGGCAGACCTTAGCCGAAGTAGCAGATAGGGGGTACAGCGGGTTGCATAACCCGGGCACCTCGACAGGGTTGAACCACAGAGGAGAGAAAATACCACAATATGGGGAGTCGAGCACCGAAGACAACGGGGACGCCGGCGCGACAATAACCGAGAAGCAGTGACAATGAGCCCTACAACCATGGTGTGGTGTTTACAAACCGGATAACGGGACCACCACGGAGAGAAGAACACTGGAGAATTTGGATTGCGGGTTCCCGAACGGAGAAGACTGAAGGACACCTTCGCGGGTAATAATCGATGGGCAGTGACAATAAGCCCCACGACGCAGGAAAATTTTGAAGGATAAAACTCGCCTTGAAGGAAATATTGGGAAGATGGGGACGCGGTACCTACGGGTCGTTGAGGACAACAACCTTGAAGAGGGGGGGTGATGTCATGAATCACCCGGGTTCTACTTTTTCGCGCGACGCGTCTGTATGGATACAGACGCGTCTTAGTGGCACGGGACTCTCATGACGCCACCATGTGACCTTCTCACGGTTGAAACCCGGCCTCGGATTCTAAAGCCGCAGACTCGGGGAGTCTGCGCCACAGGATACAGAAGACGTTAGGGACTAGGAACCCGTACAGACGGACTCTAGTCCCCGGATGCACCAAGGGCTGACATAGAAGAGTACACGAAGTACAGGAGTGGTTGCAAACCCGATCGGGGTTTGAACCACTGGATACGATGACACTTAGGACTAGGAAACCCTAGCGTCGGGTCTCCTAGGTCCACTGACACCACGGAAACCAACACAGAGGAGTCCAGGAGCATCAGCATTAATGCTCCTTAATGCTACGGTGCAGGAACTGATCGCGATTGACCGCGATCACTTTAATTTATTAGAAGCCTATATAAGCACGGTAGAATCTCCATGTACAGTAGATTCTACCTCGTCTAATCTCAGGCTTCTACCTTGGCTTGACATAGGCATTGTCTCCACCCTGCCCCGCTTCCCTAGCACCGTACTACGGGTTATATCCATGCCCCGGGTTGTATACCTGAGTGGATATCACACCCTCTTTGACTCGTTCCAGGTTCCGCCTCGCATCCCGACCTACGACATACGGCCTCCTAGGGAGGACGCCGTACGACTGGTCCTACTGCTCGGGGAACACACGAGCTACTAGCGTCTATCGGGTTTATCCTGGTTGGGGTTCTCGTCGGGTTACTCGCTGTTTAGCCGACCCAGAGGCCGTTGCTGACAGTAGTATATCTAATCTTTTGTTATCTTGTTATCTTACCTACATTCATCCCGTCACTCTGATACTTTACAGTTTACAATATTCACTTAGCCTCAGTTACTCTTTTGCTCCGTAACTGAGGTGTACATATTTCTATTCATCTTTAGATTCATCATATTAATTCCTTTGTAGTCCTACACTAACAGGTAGACTATAAATATATGAGTTACTCTTTTGCTCCATAACTGAGGTTCCTACACTAACAGATACTTATTGATATCTCCCTTCATAAATATTGAGAATTTGTTTCAGGCTGGTTTTACCGAACTTTCTCAGATAACTTTACCACTTGTGACCATGCACGAGGAAATATTTCGGCGACAGAAGTGTTTTGCATTGTCCTCCGGAGGCCCGGCAGATCATGTGAGTCAATTGTCATATACAGAATGATCTGTGGGGACAAATCTTCACACCAAATAAAGCAAATTTTCAGTCTGGACTGAAATGTGAATTTATTTGGTAAGAATCAATGCATGTATCAGCCACATCGGATTTGGCCTGTATCTGAGGCAGCTGATTCTTAGATTTATTTTGTAAGAATCAATACACATATCAGCCGCATCAAATACGGGCCATATCTGATGCAGCTGATTCTCATAAATAAACTCGAAGAATCGAAGCGAGTTTCTGTACCGCTGAAATCTGAGCTATCTATGCTACTGGCTGCTATTTTTATTAATGAATAGCAAAATTTGCTCAAAGATTTCAGCCCAGCAGAAACTCACATTGATTCTTTGAGTTTCTTTATGAGAATTAGCTGCATCAGATACGGGCCGTATCTGATGTGGCTGATATGTGTATTGATTCTTACAAAATAACTATGAGAATCAGCCGCAGTAGATACGGGCCAAATCCGATGCGGCCGATATGCATATTGATTCTTACCAAATAAATTCACATTTCAGTCCAGACTGAAATTTTGCTTTATTTGGTATGCTTGCGATCTTCGTGTCGTGTAGGTTGCTCGATAATGATATCAAGCTACAAAAACTAACCTACGAAACAACCTACCCCAGGCTGCTCATATTCTGCTGGCTCGCCCTAGGATGATAGTTGCAATCAACCTACAAAGGCCATCAAACTACGGCAGGATGCGGAAATGAGCACCAACCTACACTTGGATACCATCAACCTCCGCTACATTGATTGGCAACCTAGCCTAACTTTGGCCTAACTTCACAGTGAGCTCTTACACCAAGTTCTCTCAAGGCCTCAAGTTCTGGCACTGGGCCTCTACATTTGACGCAAGACGCCCAGAATAAAATTGACCTTGTGAAACGGCAAAGCAGCCCCCGGGCCAATGAGATATGTCGTGCCATTTCCCTTGGGTTTTCTCTGCTACATTCAATTGGCGCCAACTTGAACGAGGAGCCAGACCTGATAGATTGAGTATCTGCACGTATCATTCAGAGTTTGTAGAATTTCACATCGGTTGAACTGGGAGTGGGCAGTGGACGAATAAGTATCTCCAGTACGTACTAGTAGGCGCCTGCGAGTCCACTGGCACAGCATGACCAGTCCAGTGTACTGTAACCTCGGCGTTGAGAGTCATACCTTGGCTTTACCGTCAGTGAACGTCAATCGTTGGACCAGTCCACGACCGTAAGGTTGCAGTGAGGTTGCAAGCCAAGTTGGTGGGCTTGACTGCGGTCGGTGTCGGGCGTCGGAGTGACTCGTTCAAGTAAGTAGGTGCAAGAAAACTAGCGGAGCAAGGAAGCAGCACCCGATCCGTCGCCGCCGATTGAGATCTAGCTCTAGAGAAGCGACTCGGACATAGACTTGCAAGGCTGTCGCTGTCTGAAGTGGTGGCAACAAGGACACGAAGAACGAGGGGAAGTCGGACGAGGATCGGGAAGGAATCGGTTCTAAGAAGATGCAGACGCGTCACCGAGGACGTGCACGGTGCGGGCGTCAAATACCGGCGCGATTATGGTTTAGAGGAATTCATGCGTCCGAGTATTATATTACTTGTAGTAGTACTGTAAACCGAGATTTTATTTTGACGCAACCGTGACTTAGTTTACAGTAAAGTTCAATGATGTACCTTCGGAGAAGGTGGCACATTATTTTATTGTACTGTCCACAAGTCGCCTAGGTACTACCATATTATCCAGTATCCGAACACGGCGGCCAAGAACGAAAAGGATCTTAGAACATGTAGTATTACAGTATTAATGGCTGACAACCATCCCATGTAGATACTCTCGGAAGCCAACTCACTTATTTAGCGGTCTCTCCATAGAGCAACTCATCCCACAGCTCATTCGAAAATCTCTGCTTGACTTCCTCCAACCCCCACCCTTGTCCCTGCCCAATCTCCTTCAAAATCTCCACAAACTCCGGGATCGCGTCCTTGTACACCACCTCCCTGAGGAACTTCCTCGCCTCCATCTTCTTCGGCCCCGGGCCCATCTTCAACCCATTCCACTCCTTCGCCCAATGCGGCCGCACATTCAGCACCCGTCCATTCCCATCCTGTAGCGCCATCCACTTGTCCGCGATCTTCTGCCGGAAGTCCGCCCACTCCCCGTACTTCTCGGCGTCCGGCACCGTGAGTACCTCGATGCTCGCCGTGCCGTGCGTGTTGCCACGCTGCGGCGCGAGGATGAGGTTCGAGGCGCCCATGATGCGGAGCTCGAGCGTGAGGCGCATGGGGGAAATAGGCCAGAAGCCGGTGTATTCCGGCGAGTAGACGAGGTTGATGGCGTCCCACCAGGCGCGCTGGACGACAGAGAAGTCGGGCTGCGAGGGGTCAGAGGGCAGCCCCGGAATAGGGATTTGGAACTCGGTATCCCGAACGCGCATGTTCTGTATGCCCCGACGGAAGTGAAGCTTGAGACACCGCCGTTAGTGAATGAAAGGTAAGTGGAAGGCGTATACTTACTGCGTTTGGTAGCTGGGTTCTGGTTGTCGTAAGTAAATAGGAGGAAGAAGTTGAGGACGATGAGCGAACAAGCAGTTATAGAGAGTAGATGTGCGCTTACTTGATGGTCAGGGTCTCGTCCTCGCCGATTGTGGGCGGCAAAGCTGACATGCCCATGGTGGCCAGAAGCTGAGCTTGCCAATGACCAGGAATGAGATTGAAGAGGTCGCTGTGGGAGGTATCAGTGTCAAAATCTAACTCCAGGAAAACGGTTATGGCTCACCTCTCCGTCAAAACACCTCCTATCCATCCCTCCAACCATTGAATGAAAACTCCCACGTAACTCGGATAATTCACGGCCGACTCCGCAACGTCCACCGTGTTCCAGGTATTCACCCACGCCTTCTGCTGGTACGTGAACCAGAACCATTCACTGTAATAATCATCCCTCGCCCGCCTCACAAATTCCTTGCGCGCATTCTCCATCTGCGCTTCCGCGTCCTTCTCCCCATACCACTCCGCCCGCAGCACCGGCGGAATATCTTCCTTGTGCAACGGCGGGATTGCAAGCCCGATGTCAACCTTGCGCGGCGCCATGACCGCATAGCTCATCGCATCGAGCTCGAACGTCAAGTGCGTGACAACGCCCAACAGGCCAAACGCGCCCGCCGCAACCTTCAGCTGTCGCGGATCCGACACAGTCTGCACGACGCCTTTGCAGTCCACATACTCGACGCGGCGCACATAGTCCGAGACCGTGAGATGCCTCCGCCCCGCGCCGTGGCAGATCGGGGCATTCATGCCGCCCGCGGTGATCTCGACCATGATGACACTGACGGGGAGCGCCCACGCGTTTTGCGCGAGAGCCCAGCGGCGGAAGTCCTCGTTCGTGACCGCGGCGCCGATGCGGCAGAGACGCTTCCCAGGCGCGATCTGCTCCATGAGCTCGATGGTCTTGAGGTCCGGCACGCCCGTGCCGGGGTAGGGGCCGGGGATGAGGCTGAGGGGGTCGGGCAGGGTGGTCACTTCGGCGAGGTTGACGAAAGAGATCAGGATCTCGGAGGTCTGCGAGAAGATCGGGGACCAACTGTGGCGGAAGCCGCTGCAGCGGACACGCATGTTGTTAGCAGACGCATAGCGGACGAGATTTCGGATGCCGAGGACGGTGGTGGGGACGAAGGTGAAGGTTGGGGTGTTTTTCACCGTTTCACCCCAGTTGACAAACTCGTCGTTGGCGTGAACCTTTCAATCGCCTCGATGAGATCAAAACACGGTTCGACAGAAGGAACTCACCTCCATAACCTTCGTCTGTGCCTCATCCTCATAAATCTGTGGCAAGTGCGGCCCAAACGCCTCCTTCGACTTCGCCGGGGTCGACTCTGGTGCCTCCGCAGTCGACTTGTGGTCCTTCCCCTTCCCGACCACACCATGCTTGTTCGACGCCGGCAACACAAAGCTCTCTGTGCCTAGCACATGTGTAGCCGACTTCCCATCAATGAACGCACGAATCTGCGCCTTCAACTCTGGTCGCCCGACTTCATCAAAACTCTTTTTGAACGCTGGTGTATACTGAAGCGCGCGCAAGAAGCCACGGATCTGGACTTCCGTGTCAAACTCATTGCGCAGGACGGGGGCGATCACTTCCTCCTTGAGGGGCTTGGTGTCGAGGTCTTTGAGGCGAGGCTCCTTCTTTTGGAGCTCGTCGATGTTGGCGAAGATGTCCCGCAGGATATCGTCTTGGTGCAAGATGACCTGTTTGCCCGATGGCGATGTGGTGGTGGGAAGCTCCATCGTGGTGGAAAAACAGCAAGAAAGAAATTGCAAGAGGGAAGCTGGGCGAATCCTAGTTGAGACTATACTGCGAGCGAAGCGAGTCCAAAGGTAATTCACTAGGCGGGAGGGGTGGACACGGGAGACAAAGTGTTATGTACTGTTATATAGTGGGAGTGGCGACCGGGGGAAAGCCGTAAACATGCATGCAGACTGTCGCACAATTCAACTGTTTGAGATACGTGCCAGGCGCGGGCGAGCAGAAATGCCAGACTCTCGGAAGTAAGAACAAGCACCCAGTCAAAAAGGGTTCAAACAAGGCTAGCATGCACGGAGACCAAGTAAGACCGTGAAGACAGTGCGTGGATGGCGGATGATGACTCGGGGCTCAGGCTTCAAGCTCCGAGTCGCTTGGTGATTATAGTGCCGTATCATATTTGCCGACGCTACACAACGCCGGAAGTTCATTCATGGTGTAAGGCTGTGTAGTGAGCTTGTAAATCTCCGCAGATCTCGGAATTGCATATCGCTTGCACTGTGTAGTGCACATCGGAGACGAGGACCTCCGGGACCGTTTGACTGTAAGTATCTTCCGTGGGATTCTCAGCGCGCTGACGGCGTCGAGTCGACTACTGCGCCCCTTTGTCCACTGGCGGCACCTCCTGCGGCAGTCCGACGATGTCTCGTCACATCTCTGCGGCTGCACTCAACACTCGAACCCGACCCCGCCGCGCTTGCCGCCAGCGTCCTCGACGATCTTGTGGACATCTTATGACGATACGTGGTACTACCACGCGCTAGACGGTGGGTTCGCGTCGAAGCAGTACGCGTACTCGCACCTCCTCGCGCTGGGTTTCTGGGATCAGGGTGACGACGGCTACTGGGGCGACTTGTGGAGCTGCTCAGGAAGCATGTTTGTAGACACCGCATGCACGCCTGGGCGTGGCGCCCACGGAGGCGGAGCGGTGGGAAAGGAGGCAGAGGGAGCATACAATGGTGAGCGCAGATGCGGATTTGGGGGCGGCGCTGTGGGCGGGTGGCGACACTGAGCTCATTCATGTCTGCCCTGATGTGCCTGACATGTTTTGCCGCCCACGTCGTTGACACCACCTCGTCCGTGTGGGAACACCTCGTACTGCGCTGCACGAGTCCCCTTCACCGGAGCCATCGGTGCTCATGTACATTTTTCGCGGATCGCAGCTGGGACTGGGGGCGGAGTCACTGCTCTGCAAGCATACAAGCGGCTTCAGTGCGAGCTCCTCTGGGGGAGCATGACCGGGGGCGCAACCGGTGTTCAACATTGTCGCGCATTGTGCCCGAGGCTGTACATCCTACGGCCTCTGGCGGCACGGAGAGTGGATGGCGGGGGTTTGTGTGGCGTGGATCGAATGTTCCTTCGTCAAACACACTCCAGTTTACACACACAGCCCTTACACTCCGCAACAAAATTGTTTTTGAACCTTGATTACAACGGACTAAGAGTTAGTATTTAATCTGCAAACACTTGAGAAGAAAATCCCGCAGCAGGAGGCGTATAATCGGATGGTAAGATATGTAAGTAGGGTGTATCCAAAGTCACCAATCCGACACTGGTATCGAGGATTGTCGGGTCGAATGGATATGTAGGGAAGCTGTACATCGCTGGATTTTCGCACAGACACTGGGGATTAAATATTGTAGTACCGTCTGTCAACGGCCGAGGAAGAGGGTCTGCCAAAATTCCTTTGAGGCTCGAACCCGACATCGCAGTCGAATGGAGTGTTTGCATGCTCGGCAGTGGTCTGGTAGTACCCGGTAGGGCGAATGTTGACTTGCATGGGAGTTTCGCCAAGGTGTTCCATCTGCTCAGTGAACCAAGCCGCCTCCGATGCAGTCTGATTGAGGTGAGGTTGCGGGCGAACCATGGGTGCCGTTGTGAATGAACAGAGGAATCATGTTCATGGCCTGGGAACAGCTCGAATTCATCGGGGCGGGTAGTATTCTCTAAATCACAACATTAGAGATGCATGGCTTCACCTTAAAATGACTTACCTCCAGCAGTATGAGCAGCAGCGCTCTCCTCATTCGCATTTTGAGCTACCCGTGTCTGCACATTAACTGTTGAGTGAAGTCAATAATATTAACCCTGAAAGTAATATGGCACAAAAGCTCACCGTGTCGATTAACAGAACGCTGCTGTCGGCGAAAATGGGTAGCATCTGACCCCGCGCATAGATACCTTGTGAGGCATGCAATTCAAGTGTTCCCATGGCCCTCGCAATGACACGCATCATATTGCATGCCCTGCATGATGCCGCCGACCATCGCTGAATTCACACCATCCCAATTGACATTCCGATGGGACTGCTCATCTCCATTACTTGTCGAGGGGGCAGACTTCCATATTTCGAGAGGAATGAGACTGTGAGGTTGATAGAGTGCAGGTAGCGCAAATTTACTCCCTGTTCGTTTAACTTTCAACCAAGCTAATAGAAAATCAACTTCAAAGTAATACTCGGTCTCATCAAAAGTTTCCGCTGATCGAAATTCTCACAGCCCTACATCATCCTCTTTGACCATTACCTTCTAAATGACATGTCAGTATCATTAATGATCCAATTGATGTTCTCCTACAAAAAACTAGGTTATTGATACTGTACAGGCCGGAGAATATGCTGCTCAAACCGCTGCCATGGTTGGCATTAATGCTACATTGACACGCAAGCACCCCCTAAACTCCTGATATTTCTCCCATTGAACAGCATTGGCATGTACTCAAAAATTGTCTCTAACAACCACTAGTACCCCACCCTATGTCATGTCATGAGCCAATTGACACCATAACTGTAAGGGCAACCTTAAGCTCGGCGCGGGGCGGCAGAAACTAGTAGGGGAATCCGAAGTATAAATATGGGTACTAAATACAAGAGCGGGAATACTACGCACCTAGCAGGGGAATCCGAAGAGAAGAAAGGATGAGGATTCCCACGCTAGGCGAAACCTTATATACAAATCAGTAACTACCCAGTAGCACGTGTCCGGAGGTATCTACAATGATCATGGGCCTGGTCGCATAGCACGTGCCAATGAGAACGGGCAGGCGGAAAGTCGGGGGCATTAGCCGGAGTGGAGGCCAGAGCGGAGGCCAGAGCGGAAGCCAGAGAAATAGCCGGAAAGATAGCCAGAAAGGCTGGAAGAGCGGGGGTTCCCCTGACAATAACCGAGGTTTGGGAGTCAATTTAGTGGAGGAAGTTGACAAATATGTTTGTTGGATGCCAAGAGTTGTGCAGGCTGTGATCAGTGTGGAGTGTGGACATTCTGGATTCTAAGTGCACACACGGAAAGCCCATATGTGTATATATCAACATGTTGTTTTATTCCGTGAAAATTTGTCCTGCCATGGTAAATGTTTTTCTGAGCGGTGGAAACATTTGATGAGACCGAGTAAGAGTATTCGACGCACCCTTTGCTTTATGGCCACCATTCTTGATGATTTGGAACACCAATTCAAGGTTGGGGTGTACCTGAGAGGATGAGAGACTCGGCATAATGGCACAAACTTGCTGTGTTGTATAAGGTCGCAGTTCACAGATATTCCACTTGTAGTGTGCTGTACAAAGGTGTAAAAAGCATCGGAGATGGTCACAAGGGTCGTAGTCTCTGTAACAGATACTCTATATTGATGATGAACAAGTAAGTATCCATATACACTCTGGAAATTGTGTTGTTTCAGAGTCACCAGAAATGTTTCTGAGATCTGAGGTTTAAGTAACAAAATATGCTCTCCATAAACTAATTATTTCAGGTTTAGTTTTTGGCCCACTGAGATGATGAGTATCAAACCTGGTATTTCTGTGGCTGATACCAAAGGTATCAGAGAGCATATCAGTTGACAGTCCGGGGTGGCATGCACCGGCCTGGGTGATCCGGCAGTATCAACAGCCGTATCAGTTGCTCTGATATGGAAGGTATCAGGAGAGCCAAGAGGGATGGGAGTATAGGGATCAAAAGTGATGGGGGAGTCCTGCATCAATTCCCATGGGAGATTTCACTGGACACAGAGATGTGCACAGAAATGGCTCTGGCTATAGCGGCTCAGGCACCTATCTGGACTGATAACACCACAGACCAAGACATGTATGTACATGTCTCATGTGATGGTCCTGCAGAGTAATCCCCACAATGGAATGGCTTCAGCCTAACTCCTGTAGCATTGTACAGCCATTTGCATAATTCCGTGAACATGCAATTTTTTTTTTCGTGCCTGTCACCTGTCAAATGCCAACCATGCTGGAGAATCCGGAATCAACTTGGGATTAACTGGAGATACTCAAAATATTACAGGACTCATTTTGAATTCTCATTAAAGGTATGCTGTCAAGGACAATCCCTCCCAAAACCAACTCTCTGGGATTGTAAATTTTGGCCTCCAGGAGTTTCCGATCACCATGTGACAGCATGACAAAAAAAAAATTGCGTGTTCACGGAATTATGCAAACAGCTATAACCCCATCCCAATCCCTACATGCATTCCCTTACATATGTCACAGTGTACCTATATAAATGGAGTTAAAAGCATCTATTGCCATCTTCACAAGCTTTGTTGATCTTGCTTTGGCTGACCTTAACCTGTACCACCACATCCCCTTGCTCACCGGGTCACCTGCCAAACCAATGATACCCCAATGGGCACAGGCATGAGGAAGAGATGGAAATGGTGTATGGGCAGCATGTGTGGAGGAAGAAGGAGAGGGAGGCAAGGAAGAGGGAGGGGCAGTAAGTGTTTCCTTTCCATATACGCATCTCCGACAAACAAGACTGACGCTCTCCTTACCACACGGTTGCGCACATCACTACTCGGCGTCCTGTAATCGTCGACAGGGTACAACCGATCCCCTCCTGTGGCGCAACACATGGACGACCTCCCCTATTTCCGTTTCCAGACGATCTCTCGCATCAGATGGACCTAGCCTGTGCCTGACACCGACCCATCAGATGAGGCAAAGGAGATCCTGACACTGCCCTTCCCCCACTTCACACGATGTGTCGACTAGCCGAGGGAGACTATTTGTCTCTCCTCTTTCCCAAATGCTTGAGCACTTTCTGACGTGACCACCTGGTCATGCCTGAAGCTCCAAACATATTCTGAGGTTGCTTGGCCTTGCTGTGCCTTGCGCGCATCCAAAGATGATCAGTCTCCTCAGCAGAGGCGCCCAGTCTCCTGCCATATATGCACCCTGAAACACCTCATGATGTTCCCTGCTCCCTGGAAACACCTGCTCCCTGCATGGCACCTCTGGAAACATGGGAAGTCGTTGAGGAGGTATAAAAAGGGAGCACATTTAGTGTCATGAATCGCCCGGGTTCTGCTTTTTTGCGTGACGCGTCTGTATGGATACAGACACGTCTTAGCGGCACGGGACTCTCATGACGCCACCACGTGACCTTCTCACGGTTGAAACCCGGCCTCGGATTCTAAAGCCACAGACTCGGGGAGTCTACACCACGGGATACAGAAGACATTAGGGACTAGGAACCCATACAGACGGACTCTAGTCCCCGGACGCATCAAGGGCTGACACAGAAGAGTACACGAAGTACAGGAGTGGTTGCAAACCCGATCGGGGTTTGAACCACTGGATACAATGACACTTAGGACTAGGAAACCCGAACATTGGGTCTCCTAGGCACACCAACACCACGGAAACCAACACAGAGGAGTCTAGGAGCATCAGCATTAATGCTCCTTAATGCTACGGTGCAGGAACTGATCGTGATTGACCATGATCACTTTAATTTATTAGAAGCCTATATAAGCACGGTAGAATCTCCATGTATAGTAGATTCTACCTCGTCTAATCTCAGGCTTCTACCTTGGCTTGACATAGGCATTGTCTCCACCCTGCCCTGCTTCCCTCACACCATACTACGGGTTGTATCCACACCCCAGGTTGTATACCTGAGTGGATATCACACCCTCTTCGACTCGTTCCAGGTTCCGCCTCGCATCCCGACCTACGACATACGGCCTCCTAGGGAGGACGCCGTATGACTGGTCCTACTGCTCGGGGAACACACGAGCTACTAGCATCGATCGGGTTTATCCTGGTTGGGGTTCTCGTCGGGTTACTCGCTGTTTAGCCGACCCAGAGGCCGTTGCTGACATTTAGTAGGAGTAGTCAGTACCTTCCAGCCTGCAGAAGTAGCTTCTGGGGTGTCCTCCCTACTTACTGTACAAGTGTCACTCAATCTAAAGGGGTACTCCCAGCCTTTCCCGACCTTGTACCTCTCGTGCACCCTCCTCCTCGCTCCCATGGCTGGAGACAGGCCACATCTCCAGCATTCACTCATTCATTGGCATCTTACCTCCCACACCTCCATCAGCAGGGTCTCTCCTCACCGGACCTGGTGTCACCTACCCAGGCTTCCTTGATTAGGATAACTGTTTTCGCGAGCCTCACTCTGTAGAAGACAGGCCCAGAGAGAAGCCATCATATTCAAATCACTGTCCGTATCCAATGAGACCAATTGTCTCGCCATTGACCAAACAATGTTGGTGTCATTGTATGTGCGACACTTATCGCATTTCCGGCACTGGTTCTAGGGGGAAGAGCACATCAAGGAAAGCAGACGGGGCAACACATTTAGGGTTCCAGTACACTCGTACGGGGGACCAGGTTTAGTAATTCACATTCTCTACATTGTTTTCACTGACAACAGGTCCGCCACACTTGTCCACACCTAGAAGACAAACAGTCTCCACAAATCACTGTTCATACACACACATGCACACCACACACACAAAGTGGATTTGCGCACTGACCTTCCTCTCTATCATTTGACTATACTTTCCCCTCTAGAGGACAAACACAGTCAAATTCAAATCACATACTTTTCGATATCAACACCGCGGTCCTTATCACAATGTGTTGTCACCCAGCTGTGGACATGTGGGTCTCAGTGTGCAGGTACACACATCCAGCTGGGGATGTGTGGGTCTCAGCATGCACGTACGCATGTCTGGCTGTGGATGTGTGGGTCTTGGTGTGCAGGTACGTTGTGAGGTCTCCGAGCGTGCTATGCACCGCTCGTCGCCTCATGGCCCCTGCAAACCATCTGCACAAGTAACGGGACGAGCTCGGATATAGGTGGCGGATCTTCCTAAACAGGTTTCTACGTTACCAGAAGCAGCTTCCGAGCGAGACCAACGCTCTCCCCACATCCGCATTGTCTCCCCCGCCATTCGAGCTCGCTCCTGCACCATCATCACACGGATGCGACCTGTACCCCAAGACCCGGGACTCTCGATGCCTTCCTACCTGTACCCCAAGATCCGAGACTCTCGACGCCTTCCTACGACGTGACCCTCTTGTCATGAATCGCCCGGGCTCTACTTTTTCGCGTGGCGCATCTGTATGGATACAGACGCGTCTTAGCAGCACGGGACTCTCATGGCGCCACTACGTGACCTTCTCACGGTTGAAACACGGCCTCGGATTCCAAAGCCGCAGACTCGAGGAGTCTGCGCCATGGGATACAGAAGACGTTAGAGACTAGGAACCCATACAGGCGGATCCTAGTCCCCGGACGCACCACATATGACAGGGAAGCATACACGAAGTACAGGAGTGGTTGCAAACCCGATCGGGGTTTGAACCACTGGATACGACGACACTTAGGGCTAGGAAACCCGAACGTCGGGTCTCCTAGGTACACCCGACGCCACGGAAACCAACACAGAGGAGTCCAGGAGCATCAGCATTAATGCTCCTTAATGCTACGGTGCAGGAACTGATCGTGATTGACCATGATCACTTTAATTTATTAGAAGCCTATATAAGCACGGTAGAATCTCCATGTACAGTAGATTCTACCTCGTCTAATCTCAGGCTTCTACCTTGGCTTGACATAGGCATTGTCTCCACCCTGCCCCGCTTCCCTCGCACCGTACTACGGGTTGTATCCACACCCCGGGTTGTATACCTGAGTGGATATCACACCCTCTTCGACTCGTTCCGGGTTCCCCCTCGCATCCCAACCTACGACATACGGCCTCCTAGGGAGGACGCCGTACGACTGGTCCTACTGCTCGGGGAACACACAAGCTACTAGCGTCTATCGGGTTTATCCTGGTTGGGGTTCTTGTCAGGTTACTCGCTGTTTAGCCGACCCAGAGGCCATTGCTGACACCTCTGCATACGCACCTCCAATGAACGGTGGTCTCCCCATACCACACGGATTGTGTTCATCACTACTCGGTGTCCAGCAATAGGATACGACCGATCCCCTCCCGTGGTGCGTGGACGACCTCCCCTCTTTTCCGTTCCTGGACGATCTCTCGTGCCAGACGGACCTACCATGTGCCTGACACCGACCCATCGGACGAGGCAGAGGATATCCCGACACAGCCCATCCCCCACTTCAAACGACGCATCGACTAACCAAGGGGAGACCATCCGTCTCTCCCCCTTCCTGAGCACTCGAGCACCCGCCGATGCAACTACCAGACCGTGCCTGGAGCCCCAGACATATTCTGAGGTCGTTTGGCCTCGCTGTGCCTCGCACTCACTCAGAGACGATCGGCCTCCTCAGCAGAGGCACCCATTCTCCTGCCATATATGCACCCCGAAACACCCCATGACGTCCCCTGCCCCTTGGAAACACCTGCGACCCACATGGCACCTCTGGAAACGTGGGAAGTCGTCGAGGAGGTATAAAAGGGAGCATATTTAGTAGGAGTAGTCAGTACCTTCCGGCCTGCAGAAGTAGCTTTCGGGGCATTTTCCCCACTTTCTGTACCGTTCTCAGCTCAATCTAAAGGGGTACTCCCAGCCTTCCCTGACCTCGTACCTCTTGTGCACCCTCCTCCTCGCCCACTGCCAGAGGCAGGTCACACATCTTACATTTGCTCGTTCCTCGGCGTCTCACCTCTCACACCTCCATCAGCAGGGTCCCTCCTCACCGGACCCGGTGTCACAATCCCAGGCTTCCTCGATTAGGATCACCATTCTCGCGAGCTTCGCTCTGTAGAAAACAGGCCCAGAGAGAAGCCATCACATACAAATTGCCGTCCATAGCCAACGAGACTGACTGTCTCGCTGTCGACCGAACGATGTCGGTGTCATTTTCTGTGCAACACACATTGCATCTCCAGCACTGGTACTAAGGGGAAGAGCGCACGAAGGAAAGGCAGACAGGGCAACACATTTAGGGTTCCAGTACACTCATACGGGGAACCAGGTCTAGGGATTATGTCTTCTCTACCGTTTTTCACTGACAGCAGGTCCGCCACACACGTCCACACCTAGGAGACAAACGGTCTCCATGAATAAATGTTCTCACACACACACACACCACACACACCCACCGCTCATACAAGGCTGATTCGCGCACCGACCTTCTGCTCTATCATTTGACTGTACCTTCCCCTCTAGAGGACGAATGTAGTCAAATTTGAATCATATATCTTTCGATACCGACACTGTGGTCCTTATCACAGCGCGCAGGCAGCAGGGGTGGCGGGTGCAGGTGCAGACAATACACTGGGACATGCCTGGGACTGATTCTGTGGCCCTCGATGTTTATACCAATGCCGCCCCCTGAGCTCGAGGTGCACGTGCCGAAGTATTTGTGCACGCTGCTGTTGTGTGCTGCTGTTGTGCAAATCAGCTTTGATTGACTATGCGGGTGAGGTTGCAGATCTGGATGAGGGGGATACGCAGAGCGAGGCGGCAATGGAGGCGCTGTGGGAGTATCAGAAGTAAGTTTCAATTATGAGCAGGTGTTGCGAGTACCGGCTTTTGCTAGCTTCCTCTGAGAGCCATTCAATCTGCCGCTGGACGATCCGTCACGGACGATGTCAGACGCGTCGTCCTCGGCGGGCAGCGCCAACAGCATTCACAATTGGATCTTCTCTGTCAGCTCTGTAGGTACGGAGGTGCTTGATATGATGCAGGAATATTTGAGGTGGGTTTAGGCCTCATTTTCTTTGTGTTGCTGACATTGATATTCAGTGAGCTGAACACTCAGTTTGATGTCAGCAACGGCCTCTGGGTCAGCTAAACAGCGAGTAACCCGACAAGAACCCCAACCAGGATAAACCCGATAGACGCTAATAGCTCGTGTGTTCCCCGCCCGAGCAGTAGGACCAGTTGTACGGTGCCCTCCCTAGGAGGCCGTATGTTGTAGGTCGGGATGCAAGGCGGAACCCGGAACGAGTCGAAGAGGGTGTGATATCCACTCAGGTATACAACCCGTGGCGTGGATACAACCCGTAGTACGATGTGAAGGAAGCGGGGCAGGGTGGAGACAATGCCTATGTCAAGCCAAGGTAGAAGCCTGAGATTAGACAAGGTAGAATCTACTGTACATGGAGATTCTACCGTGCTTATATAGGCTTCTAATGAATTAAAGCGATCACAGTCAATCGCGATCAGTTCCTGCACCGTAGCATTAAGGAGCATTAATGCTGATGCTCCTGGACTCCTCTATGTTGGTTTCTGTGGCGTCGGTGGACCTAGGAGACCCGATGTTCGGGTTTCCTAGTCCTAAGTGTCATCGTATCCAGTGGTTCAAACCCCGATCGGGTTTGCAACCACTCCTGTACTTCGTGTACACTTCTATGTCAGCCCTTGGTACGTCCGGGGACTAGGATCCGCCTGTACGGGTTCCTAGTCCCTAACGTCTTCTGTATCCCATGGCGCAGACTCCCTGAGTCTGCAGCTTTAGAATCAGAGGCCAGGTTTCAACTGTGAGAAGGTCACGTGGTGGTGTCATGAGAGTCCCGTGCCGCTAAGACATGTCTGTATGACCTTTTTTATCGTTGAAAAATATGCAGGTGAGAAACAGGGTTTGAGGACAGTATTTTAGAGAACGAGAGCTGAGGTTTTACACTGTATGAGGTTGGGGTCGAAGGTTGAAGTCTGAGGTTTGAGTGTTTTTTGAGGTTTGAGGTCAAGGTTTTGGTGCATTACCAGGGTCTGAGGTAGCAAAATAGGCATATTGAGGTTGAGGTCTAAGGTTATTAGCCCTGGTCTATATCAGTTTTACTCAGGTTGAGGTTGGAGGTCGAGGCTCAGATCACGTGATTTCCCAATTTGGAAAAGCCATCAATAAACCATGGTTGACCATAGTTCGGCTATGATCTACCATGATTCGGCTATGATGACCATAGTTAACCATGGTAAACCATGGTTCGGCTATGATCAACTATGGTTTGGCTGTGGTCAACCATGGTTGACCATGGTCGACCATGGAATCCTTCGTCGAATCATCACTAATAGCAGGTCGGACTATATAAAGAGCAACTTCATGCCCAGTATTCTCTTTGCCCATTCGTTTCACTGCTTAACTCGACCATCCAACTCAGCCATTTCTCTCCCAGCCAACATTCCACACAGGTAAGTTTAGACTGTTCACCCTCCTGTTCACTGCTTAGTCGAGTTTACACTAGCTCTTGCACTCGTATCTGTAAGTTCTCTTTCGGCTGCTTCCTATCACTTTTGTTCACCGATACACCATAGGTCTTTTTGCCTATTCATTACCTCACTCTTTATCTCCTCTCTCTCGTCGCAATGCAAGTACCCGATCTTTCTTGTAACTTTGCTTTCTAACATGCACATAGCATGAACAACCTAGACCCGAACACCATGTTCATGTTCCTCAGCACAATGGCCCAGCAATTTGCCCCTGGAGGCCCAGCCTCCCAGGCAGCCTCTACTGCCTCAGCCTCCCAGCCAGCCTCTGTCGCACCAGCTGCACAGCCAGCTGCACAACTTGGAGCAGCCCTTACCAATACTGCCCCTCCCCCGAGAGCCACCACTTATACCAGTAATCGCCAGCCCCTTGCTAGCATCCTCCCTTCGGCCCGAGGCCATCCAAATCCTGCCACAAGTGTTCTCCCATCGGCCAGTGGCAGCCAGCCATTTCTCGGCATCTCCTCTCTGGCTGTCGACATGTCAGCAAACACTAACCTGCCTCGGTTGGCCTCTGGAAATCGTTCTCGCTCTGCTGATCGTCCAACTCGCTCCGAGATCTCTGAGGCCAACAATAGTCGGAACCAGGCTATCGAAGCCCATTTTCCTCCTGGTCCTTCCCTGGCTCCTCGTCGTCGTCGCAGAGGCCCAGCCCAGCCTACACCCTCTCTACCTCCTGCCGAAACCTCAATTGCCTCGGTTCTCGAGACAGATCACTCATCTGGCCACCAACATGTTCATATTGAAACTCATGTATATTTACCCACTGTAAGTCTTTTGTTTTCTCTTTCTTTGACATCTGATTTCTGACTTCGACGATTGACAGCCCCGACCGAATTCTGCTCTGCATTTGGTATTCAGGCTTTCAGAGTCTCTAATCGCATTCCTCGACGACCATAATCTTCGCTTTGTCTATACCATGGGACTTGATGCCAAGATCACCGATGTGATTAGGCGAGTCGCTCAGGACATGGCTCTCTCACCCAGAAAGTGGAGCTTCAGAGAGCCCTCATCCTCCCTTCGCCATCACCTTCGCTCCCATGAAACTCTTCATCTTCAGCTTCTTGGCCTGTCGAATCGAGGCATCCCTCGCCAGAGAGATGGCTTGATCGTTCTTACCCGACACCCTGCTATTAGTGATCTCACTATCGGTGACCTCCTTACAAGGCAGCACTCTCAAACTTTCGCCAAGCCCAGGCTCTGTATTCGGAAGGGACGACTTATCCTGAACTTTGGTACTCCATGCGACTTGTGAACTGCTTCTTCTGCTTACATATTTATACAGTAGTCGCCCAATCGGGCATCACCTGCAGGGCAGTCACTGGCCAAAGCACCTTGAATCGTCGCCATTCCTGCCTTTCTACCATGATGCATTCGCTCTTCTCAGTCGAAAACGAGGTGGGGGAGGACACCTCCCACTGGGTCGCACCTGAGTGCGACTCCGATGGAGAGTCTGAAGAGGAGCTGGAAGAAGTTGAATCTGCCCTTAGATGGGAGAACAGTGTCCTGGTATGCCATCCTTTTTCGCTGTCGCCACAGCTCCTTATTTATTCTACAGCTTTCTGATCATGATAGCAACAACCAGAACCTTCCTCCCACTGTAGGCTGTTCCATAAACTCTTTTATACTTGTTCTGACTGGATATCTTAGAATCGTAATGCCCCTATCGCTGCTCCATCCTCGGCCCAGGTCCAGGTATGGCTTTCCTTTCATCTGTAATTTAACACTGTTGCCTAATACAGTCTTTGTCTTAGGTTTCATCGTCGCCATCTCAGGTAAGCTGTTTATTTATTGTCACAGCCTATTTTACTTATATGTATCGTTCCAGATTCCTGTCCATTCACAGCTTTGGTCGGGTGACTGGGTCCCCGAGCCTGGACGATATCGGGCCCTCTTTGAGGCTACCGACTTTGCGAAAACCCTCTTTGAAACAGCCTCCAGTGGGAGAGCCAGCACTCTCGCCATTTCTGGTCAGGATGTCCACGAGCTTGCACATGCTCTCATAGCTAAGATCAAAGCTGCTGCTGCGACCAATAACTTTGCCCCCATCCTCGCTCCCGAAAGGAACTTCAGCATGTGAGTTCACACACAGACCTATCTGGCTGCTTGTTCACGAATATGTGCAGACTGAAACCAGATGGGTTGATTCTCTCTAGTGGCATCGGAGTCGAACGAGAGGTGATATATACTAGCTTTCGCTGGTTCACCGATCACCAGGGGGCTTGGCTCCTTCCTCGCTTTGACGACCGATGCTCAATTGTCACCACCATGTCTCTTGCGACATCAGCCTATGTCAGTGCTGATCGCCGAGAAAACCTTGTCGTCTTCGGCTGTCTCACAGCCCTTATGCTCATCTATGGGATTGCCCCTGACCCACTCAGCCCCTCTCTCATCCACTTTGCAGCCAACAAATGCGAGCTAGGCTCATTGACTCGGGAGTTCGTGGGGGAGTGGCATCCGAACCTTAAGACAATGCTTGATACCTGGGATAGCATTGGTCCTACAGGCGACATCACCCCTTTCCAATCGCATTTTGCGATCTTTCACGATATTCAGGTAAGTTAGATTTCGTATTGAACCCAGTACTATTGATGCAATTGTTTTTTTCTAGATTGCTTCTCTCGCATCTCGAGATCTGGCCCAGCACCAGGCTCTTGGCCCCGATCTTCTCTACACTGCTCTCATTGGGTCGCAGCCACCTTCGCACAGCGAACTTCAAGCTTTCTTCCTTGGCCTCAAGCTGCCATGTTCAAATGGTTTCGATTTCATGCAGGTATGGGTATCCCCAGTTTATGATCGCGAATTTAACCTCTCCTCAGGTCCTTCGTTCACATCCTGGTGGCTCTGCCACTTTCCTATCACATACTTGGACATCTGTCATTCACGACTTCGACTCCTTGAAGCCTCACTTGGTCGTTGCTCCCATGTCGCCCCTTCTTATCGGCGAGATTGCCCAACCTGGCAGTCCTGCTCTCACAATGGACCTGGAGGATCTACTGCATAGGTTCCTCCAGGGCTCTGGAGCCCCTTGCCCAGCACTGTTGGAAGAGGCGATCCCCCGACTGAGCAAACTCATCTCCTTCGATCAGATCGACTCACCTGCCTTTCGCAGTAAGGCTCTCTGCTGGGCAACCACAGGAAGCCCCCATGTCGAGTTCGACGATCAGCACCATATAGTCATCCACTTTGTCGGGCCTGACGACCTGGGATACGATACATCGCTTGCCCAACTCTCGTACATGAAACTCGGGCTGATTTCATTTCGCACATGCTTCAGGGTTGCTCGCATCCCTCTCGTCTATCTTGTTGACCTATGTAGTCGTACTTATCCTGCTCGTGATCATGAGGGCAACGACACTGAGCCTTTCACCCTCCAGCAAGCTATTGACCACTGGCTTTTGGTCGAAATTTTGGCAGGAATTGGAGGACATTCGAGACTTTAGATAACTGCTACTCTAGTTTTTTCTTGATACCTGGTTCGTCAGTAGTCTGCCACTCCTTGCTCAACAGTTCCTTTACACATGCCATAAGTACTCGTACATATTGAATCTTGGACTCGAGTCGTAACTACTTACCAAATATACTTCTTGCTGTTTATGTATTTCCCTGCCCTCCCGAAAGTTATCTATTCTCCTGCCAATTATGACTACCAGTTGTCGGTGTAGCCTAGAAAACATGGTACCAAAGTAGAGACCTGGGACTGCTAGGATGGTCACCACTGTTCCACCCCGTTGAGAGTGGTGAGAGATGCTGCCCCACCGTACTGTCGACGGATGGTCCACTGGACAGCCGGCTTTGGTACCGTCCGTCAGCCGCGACAGACGGTGACAATCCCTAGGTTCAACTTGGATGATACTTTTGCGTCACTGAATATAATTGAGCTTGGTACCACTGCAGTTGAGAAGATGGCTTTGAATTCCATGATGGTCTAATGGTTAGATTGCCTGCGTTAACACTGGTAAAGGTTGACATGGGGGAACGAGCTGGTGACCGTTCAATCCCCCGACATGGCGAAAAAATCAATCAATTAATGTTATGTATGTGCTCGTTATATGATCAGCCTGGTTTTGCTTCAAGCTTGCTGCTTTTATTTTTATTACTAGACACCATGAGATTGGGAGACTTTGTACTCAAATAATGCTGTTTTGATATACTACCACAAGAACTCAAACCTTGGTAGGCATTTTCAAGCATACATTTGTATTTATCTACTCACCACCTTCGCCTGCCCCTGTATGCGACTCCACCAGAATAGGCATTTTCAAGCATACATTTGTATTTATCTACTCACCACCTTCGCCTGCCCCTGCGTGCGACTCCACCAAAAGACCCTGCTGTGCTTTTTCAAAGGCTGCTTTGATGCGAGATGCAAAACATATAGTGGCTGCACGGGTGTGGGCACCACAGAGGCGGGTTGTGCCGTGCAAATTCTTGGGGCGAAAAGCAATAAGAGTTCCCACCGACATCTCGACTTTGACCTTCAGTGTCACATCAACAAAGTTAGCACCGCCAGATACAGGGTCTGGGTCAAGTGAAACTGCCTGTGGCGACTGCCTGGATTGCTGGCGGGTGGTCACACCGGCCATAGCTGGGACAGCTGCCGCTTGAGTTGGTTCCGGTGGATCCACCTTGCGGTCTACAGTCCATGACAGGCAAAACTCGGCAAAGCAGTCATCCCTGTGTGCTGAACTGTAATTACAAGGTCAGAAAAACATATGCTCTAGCAGCAGTGTACACATACGCAGAATAATCTTGGGACATGATGAATTCGGAAGGGCCACGCTCGAAATTGGGGAATACGAGTTCCTTGCCTTGAAAGGTCAACCGGTAGCCCAGCCCTCAAGAACAGGTATCAGGACTAAGACAAATAACAGGTATAAATCTCACCTGGCTCCACATTCCGTGTTGCCATAGTGGGCATCCTGGCATTTTCCAGGTATCTGTCGATCTTGCTGATTAGATCCGTAGGAAGGAAGCTCCTGCATACACTCCAGGTCAGAGACATGGCAGAGATGACATCTTCGTCATGCTGGACCATCGTGGCTGAATCAAGGACTTTGGTATAGCTTTTAGCCAGGCCAAAAATCCGCGCATGACGGGGACCGGCATTGTATCCTGCCTGGGTCATCACACCTGGATGGTTGGGCTATAGCTGGGAATTCAGATACAAGCTACGGGGATGTATGACCAAGCAACTTACACGGACATTGCGCCGCTCAGAAGATGCTGTTTCAATCACTCCCGAAAGCCAGGTGTACACTGGCGAAGCCAGTTCAGATCGTGTTAGGACCCCCTGCAAAGCAACCAGCTCAATTATGTATTCTCCGTCTGCATCAACCATTCGGTTCCCAGCCTCTGGTCAAAGTTAGCTCCGGCTGGAACAGCATGCAAAAATATGGGCATACCATCACAAGCCAAAATAATTACCGACTCAGCACCAACTGTCTCATAACCATTTTCTGCATTGATGATAGCATCTTCGGCGATACGGGATCTGGCATCTGCGAGAACTTGGCGGTGGCGAACAGGGACAGAGGTCTCGGGGTGGCGGTAGCGCCACAAGATGCGAGGATTATGAGGAGACCCAACAGAGTCCTCCTGCTGGCTGGCCAGAATATCATGGATAGACTTCCTGTATTGCTTGTTTAGTCCAGCCTTATCGACCTGGACCAACCATCAATGTGGGTGTAACAGGACAAAATCGAAACTTACAAATTTCCGTTTTTCACGGTGAGAAGCTAGAGCACTCTTGGCTTGAGCCTGCTTTTTCTCTGCCTGGAGACGTTGCTGGAGGTCTTTAAAAGCTGCCGAAATGGGACTATCCGCCATCATCCTGGTGGCAAAGTCAATCAAAACCTCAAGCTGGGAAGAATCAGCTGGTAAGAAGAGCCGGCAAATTTCCAGGACCAACCGTATTCAGCTTGGAATGAACAGCATAAAATTTGGTAACTAGAGCATCTGCTTCGGTACTAAAGGGTTCCAGAGCCTTGATTTGGGCGATAAGGAGTGGGTCTTTGAGGAGTTCGATTGCTGCAATAGCATCAGAACACCATTACACAGAGGTATGTGAATACAGACCTTCCCCTTTCGCTTTCATGGTTGCTGCATTGTGTTTGTCGACCATCGATATTGTGGGTGTGATGGAGAGTGTGGCAAAGTCGTCACTGGGAGTCAAAGTCACACTGATGCCATTCCGAGCATATTTAGATTAAACTGCAAAGTAAGAGATGGGGCACCGAGATTATGCACTTTACTGTATGTAGTTTATCTATTGAGCCCGTAGGGAAGTACAAGAAGACGGGGGGGGGGGGGGGGGGGGGGTCGGGCTCGCGCAAAGGGGCAAAAATCCACAAAACGCTGGAGGCTCCGCCGAAGCGGGCCCATTTCCACTCGCGCTGCACCATGCACCACTCGAACCCCGTGGGTCTGAGCGAGGTGGGTTCGCACACCGATCCTTCCCATGTGATACACAGGTTCGTGTCCATGGGGTTCTCGATCGTGTTGATGGCCTTAATTAATCGTGTTCGAGATGTTGGTGAAATTCACGAACGCGCAGTCCTGTATGAAGTAATCAGCCCGCATCTTCCGCAAAGGAAGGGATCACTTAATTCTTCAAAGAGTTGACAGATAAAAAAAAAGCGAGGAAGGACCAACAGGAAAAAAGGAGAAGAGAAAGATGCGAGGAAAAAAGTCAAGATCGAATCTTGTAGCGGGGACTAGCCAAAAGAAAAGCACTCGGTCGTCGTCCAAAACAGACACGCCGCCCCAAAGTCTCGTCTCGCTCGACTCCAGACCATTAATATTTCATCCCCCAAATCTCCCCCAAATCTCCAAAGTCGAAGTCAAGTGAGAGATCCAAAAATAGCCACCAAAAGAGACTCGAGAATAGAAAGAGAATCGAGACAAAAGTCCGTGGAGGACCCCACTCATCTCGTGGACTTCGCCCAAATCTCTTGTACCCGGGGTCGGAGGGGCGGTACGAGATCCGGTGATGGTTTGGGGGTGCATGACGTCCAAAGACGAGTCAAGCGCCCACCGACACCGGCGCCCGACGTCGCACCCACAAGGAAAAGAAACGGAGGCCGACGCGGCGCCCGACACGGCTCCACCACGGCGTCTGGCTGCCTGCCCTCTACCATCTGCCCGTCTCCAGTCTAGGCCCACGTCCAAATCCAAAAACCTCGCCCACGCCCACAAAAAAAAAGGAAAATCAAAACGGCCACCGCAAAAAAACAAAAAGGTACGCGGCGCCCGACATAGGCACAGCGCCACACGGCGTCTGCCCGTCCACTTAGGTTCCGCACAACACCGCTCGCGCCGCACCACGCGTCTCGTCTCGTTTCGTCGCCAACTGCACCCGACCGGCGCGACGCCCGACGCGGCGTCGCAACGACAAGTGCACCCGACCCGACCCAGCTGCTTGACGAGCACGGGGCAACAAGAACGAACCCCGGCGGGGAACAACCACCGGTCCGAAAAAAAACCCGCGCCAAGCATCGGCCACGCCACGAAAGCCAAAAAAAAATCCAAGCAAAGCAGGACAGAAAGGGGAGAAGAAAAGGGTGGAGGGGGGAAGAAAACGCCCAAGGGCAACAGAAACAGAGAGAAAGCACGAAAAACAAAAACAAAAACCAAAAAGCCAAAAGAAAAACCACTCACTCGCCCTCCCGTATCATCTCCCTCCGCCCCATCCAGTCCTCGTCCCCCAGCGCGGATGAGGAACACGCTCGTCGCGGGGCCGCACCACTCGATGGGCACAGGCGTGAGCGGCGGCGTCGGGGGTGCTGTAGAAGAAATGTCAGTGTCGGGGTAGGGTAGGATGTAGAGAAACACGGGGGACGCCGCGAATTCCGAATCCATGCGGCGCTCGCTCCGCAGAAAAACCGCCGCGCAAGGACAGAACACAAAAGCCAATAGCCAAAAACCAAAAAACAAACACTCACACCCCACAATCTCATCCACCACCGCCGCCGCCGCGCGCCCCTGCCGCGTCAGGCCGTCGCCGAGCCCGCCCCCCGCCCGCGAGTGCCGCGTCGTCCGTGTCGTCTTCCTGCAAGTGCGCGCGCCGCGTCGTCAGTAACCGGGACAGGCAGGGAAAAATACGGAAAAAGGAATGGAGCGGGAACGGCATTGTAGCACGAGGTGCAAAGAGCAGGGAGGAAAAAGGAAAAGAGTGGAGGGCATCCTGGCTCGCTTCTCCAAGTATTAAAGAATCTCTAGCTCGGAGAGCGAGCGTCTGCCCCACTCTTCCTCCCACTCCAATTCCGAGCTCCGGAACGTCTCTTCTCCCTCACCAGATTCGCGCACGCGCAATCCCCAAAATCGTACACACCGGCGTCCTCCCCCTCCCTTCGTGCCAAAAAAAAAACGCTGAGAGGCTCCGCCGAAGCGGGCCCATTTCCACTCGTGCTGCACCGTGCACCACTCACCCTGCGGGTCTAAGCGTGGTGGGTTCGATCCTTCCCATGTGATACAGCACTTCGTGTCCAGGGGGTTCTCGATCGTGTTGATGGCCTTAATCGCGTTCAAGCTTGAGCTATTGGGTACGGGGTGTTGACAGTGGGGAGGCCGGTGTTCTGTAGCAGAAGGCGCGGGGGTGAACTTGGGTTTGGCATATATGCTAGTCCTAGTGCGAAGAAAGGTTAAAGGGAGGGAAGTCGGGAAGGACGGTGGGATAGTAATAACAAGCGGAGAATAATAGACGGCGAGGTCGACGGGGGCAACAGCGAGTTCAAGGGCGGCGACGTCGGCGGCAGCAATGACCAAGCTGGGTTGATTGCAGCCGAGAGCTCGATACGCCCGAGCGTTAGTCACGCTCATCCTAGGATGAGCGTGACGTGACCTGGCTTTTACTCAATATCACACACTCACAATTAACGGTCGTCTCAACAGTACGCGTCATTCGCTCCGACCTTCTTCAGCTTCTGACGAGACATTGTAGTCCCTCAAGAGTACAATGGAAACAAGATGCGAACTCAAGTGCCGCAGTATATCTTCGGTTTCGCTGCAGCCTGCGCCGCGCTCAACACCACGCTCCTCCTCGGGTACCCCGTGAACCAGACCGTCTTGTGCGTTCTCCTGCCTCACAGCCACACCCGCTTCTAACAGCCCCACAAGCGCCCTCGCGATCGATCCCCCCGTCGTGTCCATCTCTGCCATCGCCAACTACGACTGGAAAGGCAACATCGGCGTGCAGCCCCTGCAGGTCGACACATGGTTCCGCTACGACGACGACGACCTCAAGCTCGTCGGGTACGACATCTCGATGCGCCGCTTCTCGTGCCTCTTCGAGACAATCACCCCCCTCATCGGCACGGGGATCGCGAAAGAGCTGAATATCACCGGCCCGGATGCGCTCGACTACGAGCGCCTCATGCAGACGCGGGCAGCGCTCGATATTTGCGCGGCACACGACCAGTATTGTGCCGTCGAGAACCAGCAGGTGCGCAGGAAGGTTCTGGACAGGGTCTCCGATGATGAGACTGGGTTTCTTTGCAGTATGCCACGCACGCGGAGTGCATCGACACGCTGCAGAACAAGAAGCCGCTCGGGAAGCCGTGGGCGATGGGCATTGACAATACGTGAGTGGTCGTGCCGTCCATGTAGTGTGCCACTCGACTGATTCCTGCCGTCTATAGTATGTGCCGGTGAGCATTTACATCCGCCTCTACCACAACCTATCCGGATGATTCCTGACCACCCCCATTTCAGCTGGGTCCACTTCGGCATGCTCCAGTACCCGCCCTGCGGTCCACTGCCCGCACGTCGGCCCCGCCGGTACGCTTCCCTTCCCTTTCTTCCTGGGTTTGCTGACTGACTATCGCGCGACAGGTGGTGATTGTACGTTTGTTTCTGCCGCCGCGTGGCCATGTACTGACTCCCATTTCTTCCTCCTTTTCTCCCCACCCACAGGTGCAACGAGCGCAGCGTAAGCACCCTCTCTCTTTGCTTGACCCGTGTACGATTTCCTGAATGTAACGCAGTACTACGCCGCGACGCTGAACAACCCCTTCGCGCTCCCTTTCGTCGCGGGTGCATAGGCTAGGCTGGGTACAGCCATGCCTTCGTGGCTGGGTACGGCTACGCCTTCATAGCGGCTCCTTTTCGTGACAAAAGCATCTTCAAGGCATACAGCGTAATTTTACTCTTCTTAATTGTTCACGCTGCGTATGCTCTACCTAATGCAACAACGCCTTCGTTTGGACACGTCGGATTGAGTCGGGCGGGGTTGCGTAGCAGCTTCGTCGGCGGAAGGCCTGCGTGTTCTGCTCGAGCGATGGAGAGGAAACTCCGGCCTGGGATGTGTATGGGATGGGGGTGCTCCTCGGGTCTGCGTCGTGACGCAGTCAAGCAGGACTAACTGGTGGCGGGTGAGCGTGCGCGCAAGTGCGAAGTGCGAAGTGTGAGATGAGACGTGCGCGCTGGGTGCCACGAGATTGCGGGGCACGGCCTGCCGTGAGGCAGGATTCGCTGTAAACTGGTCGTTTGAGGCATTCAAGGCCCGTGCGTGGACGCTGCACTGAGTGGGCGGAGCAGGATGCAGTTGTGCTTGTTTTCGAGATGGCCCATCCGTAGTGCATGAGAACCGCAAGTGCCTCGCCTCGAAGACCTTCACCGCGTCGTACCCCACACTCTCGCTCTCTGCGCGCACCGCCAGCGCTGCCTCTGGCTACTCGTCTTCAGGTGCAAGTTCATCGATGGGCACAGCGAGTTCGTACCCGAGACTGGGAAGCGGCGCCCGAAGTTGCGCGTCGAACTGCCGGGGAACCCCATCCTTGGCAACGGCAAGTCAGACAACCAGAACCACGCGATCATCTTCGACCGCGACGAGTACCTGCAGCTTATTGATGCCAACCAGGACCACTATCTCGAGGAGTGCCTCAAGATCCGGAACGTGCTCGGCGAGTTTGAGGAGTTCCAGACATCGGAGACGAGCCCGTATGCCTGGTGGGACGCGCGAGTACATCTTCTGGGAGAACATTGCTATTCTCGGTGATCTTGCGGCTGGGAAGGAGCAGACGTTTGGTACGCTGTCGGGGCGGTCGATGGCATGGATCGGCGGGAAGCTACACTACAGCCACCTCAATTTCCTCAACGCGCTGTACATGAACACGCGCGGTGGTGTCTCCAAGGCGCAGAAGGGCCTCCATCTCAACGAGGATATCTACGCGGGCATGAATGTGTTTGGGCGGGGCGGGCGGATCAAGCACACGGAGTACTTCCAGTGCGGGAAGGGCCGCAATCTCGGATTCGGGACAATTTTGAATTTCCAAACAAAGATTGGGACGGGTATGGGGGAGCAGATGCTATCTATTTAAGAGCGTAAGACCAGCCTTGAGACAATGGTAGAGACAGGTTGATAGCAAATGAAGCACAAAAAGGGGTACACTAGATAGAACGAAGGGAGAACGGAAGAGAAGACACGTCCCATGGCTGCAGCATTGGGAATTTTTGACTGGTGTCGGACACAAGCTGCCCAAATTCTGTGGACAGGGACAAGCTGGCAGTCAGCTCCTCGTCTGCTGGATTGGCAAAGATTTGTTGCTCCCGCAGCGAGGGGTCGATGTATTTATGGAGCTGAAACATAACAAGCATCCGGGTGGCCTGTGTCTTGAACGCTGTCGGGGTGAATCCACTGGGCAGAGATTTCTTGTCTCTCAGATATACCGCCGAAAGGTACCGGTGCATTGAGACCGCCATAGTGACCAGAGCGATCTGAGAAGTGCACCTGATCAGCAAGTCATGCAAAGAACACGATGTACCTACATCGGCGGCCTCTGAGAAGGTAGTAGGCACCTTTGCATCAGATGGGGACGAAGGTACCGCCGTATCAAAGGTGAAACCACTGGAGATGTGTTCCACCAGATCATGGGCGAGCTTCCATGCCAGCGACAGTTCCCGGGCGGCCTCTACTTCCAACTGCATGATGTTCTTCTCATCTCTATCGACAAGAGAGGCATAGCTTGACCCGTTCAGAGCAACGAAAAGTACAATGAAGCTGCGCAGGGCCAGGAGGTCGAGTACACCATTGCTGGTAGTGATATCTGGGAGGTGGGCAGCCATCCGTGATGTAGGTCGCGAACTCTGGTGATTAGTGCGTGGATTGCCATTCTGGGGATCTACGAAGGCAAGGGCGATGAAGATGAAAATGCGAATAAGGAGGCGTCGCGCGGGCTCGTGGTTGGCATTGGTCGTGGAGTCGGCCACGACTGTATTGTGCAGAGTGACGAAAACACAGTGGGAAAGGTTGCTGGCAGGAATTCCGTGTCTCCCGACACCTATGCAGTTCGTCAAGCTCATGACGCAATGTGGGATAAAGGCAGGCATATATCTAACCGGTACCAAAGGGTTAGCAAGGTACAAGAAATGAATGACAGAGCAAACGCACAGCGTGGTGTATGGAGTCAGATGAACCTGTTCAAAAACCCATACGTTGGTCATATCGGTCCAGCCATTGAAAGTATTGAAGGCCAAACGTGACCGCATATTTCCTCGCAAGTCACTGGCAGCTAAATCTGTCCTTCGGCGTCCCAAGAACCACGCCTTCTTTCCTTCAGCCAGATCGGCGACGGTAAACATCACGTCTTCGTGAATCCAAGTGAAGGCATCGGAAGTGGCGAAGATGGCCCAAGTGAGGTCATCCCACGGCAGCTCGTATGGAGGAACATCGCTCAATTTATCCACCCAGGTGCACGCGAACTCGTGCGTGGCCAAGTCACTACCAGAAATTCAGCGAAAGGAAGACAAAATAAGAGACATCATGTACCTCCAACCCGGGGGCATTGCCAATGTTTTGTTGGGCAAAGTGTTCGACAGCATATTCAAGCGCTGAGCTGCAGGCCTCTTTCTCCCATCTCCAGACCCGGCGGATTCGTTATGATCAGGGGCAGGGTCAGGTGCAAGTCTCCCATCTCCAGACCCGGTGGATTCGTTACCAGCAGGCACAGGGTCAGGTGCAAGTCTCCCGTCTCCAGACCCGCTCCCAGCGGCAGATTCGCTATCAGGGGCAGGGTCGAGCGCAGGAGCAGGGTGGTGTGTGCCTGTGCTGGAACTGCCCAACATCATGTCGCGGCACGCTAGAAGATCGCGTGGGCGACCAGCCTGCAACGGAGCTTCTTTACCACTGCGACGGGCCCCTAGATCTGGACTGACAATCAGCATATGTACAGTGCACAAAGGTGAAAGCTAAACCATACCCTGAATAAAGGCATAACGATCGAGATGAGTGAAGGCCTCAAACCCTTCTTCATCGAAATATATCTTCCTGCCGTCATGGAGATACGGATTTCGATGAATAATGAGAGCAGCTCTATTCCGCAAAACTTCCTGCCGTTGCTTTGCAATGAGGCTGTTCCATCTATCTTCATGGGCAACATATACAATGGACTGGAGATCAGAGGGAATGATGTCCGGCAGCAGAGGCACACCATCTTCGGATACGGTCAGCCCAGACGTGTGCAGCTTCTGCGCGTCGGGATGCACGTGTAATGGCAAGTCACGACCAGACTTCTCACACCTCTTGTGGGGTTGGGAGCACTTGATCTTGTTTAGGTACGGAGTATCCGACCGCTAGTGCAGCTCAGCAAGCGAATTAGTATAAGCAGGCACACTTACTGTGGCATCAAAAACCTGGTGACGATGTTCGTGTGGCGTTGCGACGAGCGGATCGGCAGGGTTTTCGGGAGCAGGCTCAAACTCCCAGCATTCAATAACGACAGTGTATTCGTCGTCTGCAAGGTCGTGGAGGACGGTGGGTTTCAATATTTGTTCCGGATCAAGTGCCTTTTGCACGAGAACATCTGCATCGCGGGTGGAACGGGGCCGCCAGTGATTGGAAATGGCGAACCACCGCAGTCGCTTGTATTGTGGGATGCCCATCGCCCCTTCGCCGTCTGTATCCCCATCCCCCTCCTCCTCCCCCTCTACTTCTTTATCCTCAGGCAGTGAGGACTTGCGTGGACGTGGACGGGGGCGGTGCTTCTTGGTGGCTGGAGTTCGAGAGGAAGTGACAGGTGCATTGGCCTTAGGAGCTCTCGGGCGCAGAGATGTTCGCATTGAAGCGGTAGCGTTGTCGCCGCCGACATGCTTGACGTTGCGTCTTTTTGAAGGGGGTTCATCGGCGACCTGTTGGCCAGCGGCCTCAGATGCTCTCGGGTGCGGTGGATCAGATGTCGAGGCGGTGGCCCCGTCATCGACGTGCCTGAGTTTGCGTTTTTTGGGGGGCGATTGATCGTCAGCCTGTTCGATGGGAGGCACCACTTGCACAGCAAGGTCTTGGTCCTCTTCACCGAACGTTTCTGTCATGGCCACAAGCAGATCGGATGCAAATTCTGTCAAAGGATGAGGGCATTATCACGAACAAATTAAAATGATGTACTCAAGCCGTAGCCAGGAGATGGCAAAGGGGTGTCGTCCGGCGACAGAAATTGTACTGCAAGATCGGACTGATAGAACTCTTGGAGCAGTTGGACTTCGTCAATCTCCCGGCGAGCAAGCCTGAAAATGAGAGCCCATAACTTCCTCTCTAACAGGCCCAGAGGATTGTCTAAAATCAGACGGTGCCGGTTTCCGAGATCACGCCAATTCTGAGCCAAGCGTGAATAGCTGCAAATATAGACGAATGAGGCATCAGCTTACCTCCAATAGAGGCAGTCTCGATTTGTAGCGGTTGGTCCCGTAGGCAATTGGACTCAGCAGAGCCAGCGGAGAATGGGAAATCGCAACGAAGGCAGGAGCCATCATCAGGCCTACGTCCGTGTTGGCTACAGCTTTGTCTGCCTCAGCAGCCGTAAGTACGACACCTTGAGCCTTTGCCGACCTAGATAAGGCGGTGAGTGGATAGTACCGAGTTCAGTCTATTCTGGCACTTACTGCTTCAGGTAAGCAGCGCGACCTTGCGCAGACATATCAATGTCGCCCTTGGGAAATCTAAGTAAAACAAAACACAGGAGCAGGTACGGAATGCGCACTCACCAGCATATATAAAGCCAATACGAGAGCCACTTGAGTGAGGTTGCGCATAACGATCTTGAGCGGATTATCGATTTTCATAGCCTGCCACAATTCCAACAGGGCCGATTTCTTGTTCTGAGTCTTGCCACGAATGGTAGTAGAAGACGATGATTTGTCGGCATGTTTGATGTAGCAGGAATGAGATTCCCGTAGCATCTCTACCCAGTCCGATCTGGCAAGGAAGAGCTGCTCAAACGCAGTAAGTACGAGACAAAGCCACAATAGCAGATCATGCACCTGACTAATTGTATGGGACATCCGTTTGAGAGCACGTTCCACGAGAGGGGCAGGATATGGATTTGAAACATGGAGCAGAACATCCACAAGGATAAGAGGTAACATGAGTCTGGAAATGTAAAGCCGTGTCTGATTATTCAGAGGCAGGTTACATTCGGTTCGCCAAGCCCACTGCATGACCCCACGCCGATTCTGAGGGTCGTCAAGATCTTGGGGAACAGGAGGACGCAAGAGCCAGGTATTGCAGGTAGACACTGCTTTCATGAAGGGCTGCAACTCCTCGGGCTCCATCTACATTGACAATGAGTGTCTCCAAGTGATGCAGTGCAAGAAACTGGATACCTGGAAGTGTTTGGCAATAGCGGTGGCAGCTGCATCGTAGTCAAATGGTACCGTTGTGACCGACGCGTGAAGCCAGGGACATGGCGCTAAGAAGAGGGGTTTGTACCCCGACGACATAGCGGCAGATTGCTTTGTGTCACGTCACGCTCATCCTGGGATGAGCGTGACTAACGCACCGTGTTGGGTTGCAAGTAAAGTGCGGCCGATAATGCCGAAGATGCTCGTGCTCTTTCAGTTCCTTTCCTCGAGCGTTGAGAGCTCTGGTTCCGCGCCTCCCCTCGCACAAACTCGCCCAGTATTTCCCCTCTAGGTCCATCTGTCCCACCATACTGGCGAATCGACTGGCGAATCGACTTTGCGCCCGGAGCCCGACAAGGTCCTGCAGGACATTGCAGACTATGTCCATAGCTACAAGATCGAGTCTGAACTCGCGTATGAGACGGCGCGTCTCTCCTCATCGACACAATTGGCTGTGGTCTCGAAAGTTTGCGGTTTCCCGGCTGTGCAAAACTCCTGGGACCGGTTGTTGAAGGCACCGTCGTTCCGAACGTTCGGTAGCTCATAGTATTCTCATCTACGCGACATCTGACTTTATGTTGCAGGAACGGAGGTTCCGGGCACTAATTACCTGCTGGATCGCATTCGCGGGGCATTCAACATTGGCACCATCATCCGCTGGCTCGACTTGAACGATTGCTTCTTGGCAGCAGAATGTACGTCGGCAAATCAGACCTTAATCTTGTCACTCATGCGATGTCTCAAAGGGGCCACCCGTCGTTCGGTGGAGGAACCGGTTCTGGGCCCGGTGCGCTCCTCCTCGGGCGCCTCTCCACCGACTACAGCAAAAAGTCCAAGCTGGAGTTCCGCGTGTATCCCGCACCCCAGCTATCCAGTTCCGTTGTCGAGCCGTACAACTCGGTTCTTACCACCCACACGACGCTCGAGCTCTCGGACTGCACCTTCATGGTACGTATGAATCTTATTCACGCCTTACTGTACATAACATGCTTTTGCAGGTTGACAACGAGGCGATCTACGACATCTGCAGAAGAACCTCGGCGTCGTTTCGCCCAGCTTCTCCAACCTGAACCGTCTGATCGCGTAGGTCGTCTCATCGATCACCGCGTCCCTCCGCTTCGACGGGTCGCTGAACGTCGATCTGAACGAGTTCCAAACTAACTTGGTGCCGTGAGTCCGAAATGGTGTATCATCTGATTACAAAGGTTTAATCCCAAACAAAACACAGCTTCCCGCGTATCCACTTCCCCCTCGCCACCTATGCGCCCCTCCTGTCTGCTGAGAAGGCCAACCACGAGCAGAACTCGGTCGCTGAGATGACGTTCGCGTGCTTTGAGCACGGCAACCAGATGGTGAGCCTTGACCATATCTTTTCCAAACGACACGTACTCATCCATTCGCCAGGTAAAATGTGACCCCAAAGAAGGGAAATACATGGCCTGCTGCCTGCTGTACCGCGGTGACGTCGTGCCCAAGGACACCCAGGCCGCCGTCGCCAGCATCAAGACGAAGCGTGCGATCCAGTTCGTCGACTGGTGCCCCACCGCTTCCAAGATGGGCGTCTGCAACGAGCCCGCGGGCGTGCATTCCCGGCGGTGACCTCGCCAAGACCACCCGCAGCCTTTCCATGCTTGCCAACACCACTGCCATCTCCACTGTCTGGGGCCGTCTCGGTATGTCGTTTTTTCGATTGTGTGGAAGGTAAATTGACTCGCGGTATAGACTACTAGTTCGACCTCATGTGCTCGAAGCGTGCCTTTGTTCACTGGTGCGTCGGTGAGGGTATGGAGGTACGCACACAGGCGGACACGCGCCCGTGACGAGGCGATTTTTATCGCGCCTCACCAGCCCCAACTTTGGATGTGTCGACGCAGGTACGTTTCCTTCCTTTGTCCGAGGCGTTTTCCAGCGGGCGTTGCTACCTTGAAGACTCGCACCAGGGACTCTGGTAGTGACGCCAGTGCCACGGATAGCGCCTCAGCAACTCACCTCACTGGCATACTAACGGGGTTTTTTTTTCTGTTTAGAACACATTTTTTTGTTTTGTTTAAGTTGAAATAGGCTGTGATACTGCATCGAGTTCAAAACATCGTAGTTCCCGCGCGCACATTCATTGCATCTGACGCCGCTTGCGCGTGTGCTGTCGAGCCTGCGCAGCTGGGGCCGTGGATCTAGTGGGACGTACGACTTGTTCATCGAGTCGTACGTCCATCCTCGCGCCGTTGCTGTTGGCTCTATCACGCTGCACGACGCGCCGGACCAGTCGGGCGGGACGTTTTTCCTTCGCCCGACCGAGTCGTTCTCGTCATGGGATCGCATCAGCGCCATCCCGTGCTCAGTCACGTCGGAGCTCTCGCCGCCGCCGCTTCCATCGTCGAGCTCTCGGACGTGTTGTTGCCGTCGAGCTTCTCGCGCCCCTCCTCCGATGCCCGCCGCACCTTCACCCATGCCCGCCGTGCTAGAACCAGCTCACCCCCCCCGCCCCCGCCCCTGCTCTCGCGGAGCCCGTGATCAGGTATCTTGAACCGCCGCCCCGGTCACCTTCGTGGACTCCCTTTCATGCTCGGCCAGCAACGCGAGCTGGTTGTCGTTGCATTACTCGGATGATGATTTTGATTGGGGCACACCTCTCCCCGATTCGCCGCATCCGCACATGCCGCTGGTGTTGGAGGAACCTGAACCTCTGGGGCAGGATTAGTATCGCTCGTCGACAAGTGATCGCTATGCAACATCGACCACGACGCCCATCCCTGGCAGCTCTCAATCATCCGGTTGTCCTTACCCGCCTCCTTCACCTTCACCTTCGACTTCTTCGACAACATCACCCCAACGACTACTACGACTCCGACAGTCAGACCAAACACCATTTTCGACGACATCTGTAAAACAGTGGCTGGCGCGACTGCGAACTATGGCCCCACCTTGGACAGCATCAGCCCCTCCCCGACGCTCTCGCCCACGCCCGCCCATCGTGTGCCCGCACGGCAGATGCAGATGCAGATGCAGCCTGCACCCAGGGAGTGCGCGGGGGAGCTCGAGGCGCGGTCGGGTGAGGCGGATTTGGTGGCACTGGAGGAGGGATGGGAGGCGCCGGCGCCGTTGGCTGCGCGGCTGCCCTCGCTCGCGGACGAGGAGGTGGAGTTGGTGGATGTAGGAGACGGGAACGAGGCAGAGGCGCCGCTGTGGGCTGAGGAGGTCAGTCCTGACTTGAGTTTTGGGTCCGACTATGAGACTGATTTCCTGCACAGGGTCCCCCTTTGCTTGACCTCGACGCACCTCCGCCTCCCGCCATCAAGCTCGAACCTGCACCTGTCCTTATACCCATGGACGAAGACCTCCCTGCGGACGAGGATATACAAGCGCCTCCCCTCCCCTCCACCCGCGCGATCGACGCGGTGGTGGGCGGGATGCACGAGCTCACTGCGCCACCACTCGAGCCGCCACCAGCAGCTGTCTCACTTATAGACGATCCCGCTGAGGCTGTACGTCGCGCCTTTGTACTCATGTGGAAGAAGCAATCTAATTTTGCTAGGATGACCGACCATCGGGTCCTTCCAAAAACCCTCAGTCGAATATCGGTCAGGATTCGAACCCGCCACAGCGCTCTTCGTCCTCCAAAACCGTTTACAGCAGGCTGGTATCCAACGCAGCCCTCGGCTCGCGCTTTATCCAAGACGAGTTGCCCAAGGCATCCAGCGAAGAGAGACAAAGTGTATTCCATGAAATTGTTCCCGGCAATACCTTACAACTAATCCAAGATGTATTTGGTAACTACGTGAGGCGGTCTTTTACTATAGCGGTTCAACCTAGCTCACAGTGTTCAACAGGTTATTCATGCCCTGTATGCTACACACCATGCAACACATATGCTTGCTTCTATGACATCTCCCGTTTCTGAAAATGCCCGATTCGCCTCAAATGACTTGGGCCTCCTGAGCGCAGGACTTGTCGCCCTCGCCACCCCCCGCCACGACCGCCCCCATTGGTGGCCTCCCTGAAAACAGCTTCAATATCAGCAACACCGGTATAGGCTCTTGGACTGTCCACCCCCAGGCCACCGTCGACTGCTCCACAATCGTGTCTGCGACGTCCAAGAGCAACAGCACGATCCTCCTCGTCGCCCTCGTTGGATCTGTTACGTCCACTCCCACTCCCGCACAGAGTATCGCTATCAGCAACAATAGCAGACACTTCAGTTGTCGATACCCAGCCCACCGTCAGGAGTCCACCAGTCGTGTCTGCGACGACCGTGGGCAACAACGGCTCCAACCACTCTGGCGAGCAGCAGCATCCTCACAGACGACTCGGACTCTTTTGTTTTCGGGGCCAATGCTGTCTTGCGGATGTATGTTATCCCCTGCACATTTAAATTTAACTAACATCTTATCATACAGCCGTTCCGTCTCACTCATCCAGCTCCAGCAGCCGCAGCTCCAGCAGCCGCAGCTCGCGTCATCGAGATCAAAATGCACCGATGATTATCCGAGAAAGGTCGCGATCGCGGTCGCGGTGACGTTCACACTCGCGACGTACTCCACCAATTACCGTGCTTCAACCGCCTGGGTTTCAGGGGGCTGGTTATTCCGGGACTGTTTTCCCGCCATCCGCGATCCTTCCGACTCAAGCCCCCATCTTCATTGGCCAGCGGAGCCGGAGCAGCAGCAGGAGCAGGAGCAGGAGGGGCCGGAGTCGGAGCCACAGTCACCGCCATACTCCCCCTGCGCCTATTATCTTACCCACAGCGCCGGGTTATCAACAGACTCAGGGCCCTCCGCCCGTTGTCATCGATTCGGGTCGACACACTCCCCCTCCTGCAGTGCTTATCCCCCAACGTTCACATTCACGACATTCACGGCGTTCACGCTCCCCGAGGTGGTACGAGCGGCACCCTTCCTACCGACACCACTCTCGCTCTCCTTCCCGGCAGGATCCTGTGCTTGTTCCAGGCACGCAGGCTCCGCAAGTCATCCCAATTAGATCGCATTCGCATTCTCGTCGCTCTAGATCCAGGTCGCCGAGGCATTATGGGCCTCCGCCCACAATTGTGGTGCCTCCCGGTGGACTCCCTCATGGTACATCTCACGGCCACACCACCTATCGTTCTAGGTCAAGATCGAGATCGCGTTCTCCTCGCCGTCATTCGCCACACCGCTCTTATTCGCATCCTCACTCTCAATACCCACCGCAACCTTCTCGTTCTCGCTGTCATTCTCGTTCTCATTCTCGTTCTCGCTCTCGTTCTCCTCGCTCCCACGCTCACTCTTACCATCCACCACACACTCCTCCTCCAACAATTCCTATCATACCCAGTGGAGTGGGCAGTGGTCATCACCGGCGGACGTCCCACTCCCCGACGTATATCGCCCGGTCGCGATCCCACTCGCCGAGCAGAACAGTCAGAACAAGAATGCACCATACACGTTCAGGCTCCCAGAGTATGATGCTCCCCACCCCGATCCCAGAACACAAGGGTCAAGATCTCACCGTTGGCCATCACACTCTCCTTCTGGCTCTTCTCGCTCGCCCTCTCCGCGTCGTGCCCGTTCTATGTGTCATGCCCACTCTCCGTGTCGTTCCCTTTCTCCGCCTCGTTCCCGTTCTCCGCCTCGTTCCCCGCCTCGTTTTTCACGTCGTTCTCCAAGACGCGATCATGAAACTCGTGAATCCGAAGGCCTCGCTTGGTAAGGGTTCCTACTGCGACCCCGACTGCTCCAGGCCGTGCCCCGACTGCTCCGTTCTATCCTGGTACGCTCGACAACATGCGTGCAGGGTTCATCAATGTCGGTGTGTCGTGCTGCCCCTAGTCGGGCGGCTTGGTTACGTGGGCCTGTTCATCGAGCCAGTATGACGTGGCGGAGCTGGTGCTGTGCACTCCCCCGTTGTGCCGTAACCGCGCCGCCATCATGCATGCTTCCAGAGGAATGGTTAATATCGAGATTGCGTGGCAGATGCTTTGCATTCCTCCGAGTAAACTAAGTAGTTTGGGAAATATAATCTAATGTGAACGAAGTGATAAGTACAGTAAGCATTATTCAAATAAGCTATGGGCAAAGTGAGGGTATTTTAGTTAGCAATATCTACAGTAGCAATTGTTGTGTCGTCTGATGTTCCAAGAAAATCTAGTACTGTGGCATTAGCAAAAGGAATGCCGAATAAATAAATACTACCTTTCATTCAGTAGGTGTATTTGTTGTAAAGTGACGAGCAATGTTTGAGGTCTGCCTCCTTGAGCCTCGCTGCAGACCCCTCTTCGCCTTGGGCCTCTGGCGAAGGTAAATCCCCGAGTAGGGCGAGGGGCCCATTCTCGGCCCAAAGGAACTTGATTCCGAGATAGATTTCGTACATCTCTGCATCATCGTCTACTTTGTATAAGCCAAAACGAAGAAAAAATTTGATTGGAAGGTACCAGAGTTCTCTTCCTTCCAAGTCCGAAGAGCGAGAGACTTGGCCGATTTGTACTTTGATTGCTTTTTGGAGAAAGTTGAGCCTTTCCACATGAAGCAGGCCGAGTCGAGAACCTCGCCGACAGTCAGCTCGACCTTTTTTCCACTGTGGAGTGTGAAGGAACGGGAAGACTTCAAGCTCCCAGGATCCAATCCAAGGCCAAGAATGATCTTCTCCATCGCATAGAAACGACGGGCAAGCAAAGCAAGAGAGGACGAGCGATCACCTTTCGTGGTGCACTTGGCCTTCGCCTGCAAAGTCTCGAAGTCGGAAATCTCAGCAGAACATATCTCTGTGATCGCTTTGTCCTGGGATCTATCCTGTCTAGATGGAGAAGGATATGGGGATGGACTGCGAGACTGTCGACTCGAGGACCGAGAGGACCGAGAGGACCGGGAGGGAGAGGCCGAAGCCGATGAAGAGGTCGACATAGAGTGGAGAAAACCTGGTGCTCCTGGCTCCCTCTGGTTGGTGAGGGGAGCAAAGAAGTCGTTAGCCTCGAACGAGGAAGGCATATCATATTCAGATGGGAGGAGGATGGAAGGGAAGCGAATGGGGTTCTTGATAAGGAATATGAGAATGAAATGCGACTCTGGGACAACACCCATCGCAGACCAGACATCGAAGAAGCTAGATGCAGTCCCACTGCCGATAGCAGCAGGCACATCCAATGTGCCATCGAACTCAGCTGGAGGTAGCATTGATGCAAAGCCCAGCAAACCACCGATAGGCCTGTAGCCATTCATAATATTTGTATAAGTCTCCTCGTCAAAATCTGGAATTCTGGTTGTCGCAACGATAACCCTCGCAGCACAAGGGTGTGATCCATTCAGGATTGCCGAAATCCCTGTGTCGACAGGTATGTCGCGAGTGGCGAAGTGATGCTGAAGGCCTGTGATCAGTGCCAAGGCAGTGGTACAGAGGGATGCTCTTCGCTCGACAAGGAACACCGAGGGGAAAGAAATCCCCGGAAAGACCTGAGAGATGTCGTTCTGTCCACTCTCTTTGACAACAACATGGCAGCTGATTCTTTGGCTAGGGCCTGCTGCAAAGAGGGCAAAGGATTCTTCAGAAACTTCCATTAGTTTACAAAAAATCCAGTGGTTGCGAGCTACCTGCTGAAGTGGCGTCCAGAGCCATGTGGCGATTTGTTAAGTGACTTTTGGTGGCTGTGTCAACCAAATCCGGAAAATCACACTCTTCCTCAATCTCGATGGACGTTTCACAGCTCGGCTCATTTGCCCAGAATGTGCTGCTCAATGCTTTCCGAAGCCACTACCAACGCTTCCAGACTGCAGTAACTGATTTGGTTGGAAGTAATGCTGATGCAATTGTAATTTCTCGACTCGGGGATGATATCGATGAATTTGCAGAGATTGTTAACGAGGTAAGCAGTTGATCTTGGTGTGAAATTGTTTCCAATGTGTCGTATAGAACGAAGCAGTTTTTGACTCGGAAGAGTTTGCAACTATTCAAACAAGTCTGGCTGCGATGCGACTTGATATCCGACTGGAATACCAGGATGCTGTTGATGCATCACACCATGGGCATCCAGTCCTTGTACAGACTATTTCTTCGGGTGGGCCTGGGCGGCCTCGTATCTACATTGATCCCGATTTCCTTCGATGGGCCTATGGCCAGCGATCTACTGCAGGCATCAGTAGGTTCCTCGGAGTCGGACGATCCACTGTGCGAAATGCCCTTATCGAACATGGAATTGCTCAGCCACAGCCGACTCCTTTCCAAACAGACAGTTCTCCCACCGACGATATCGATGATATCGATGATAACGATGATATCGATGATAACGATGATATTCTGGATCCTGATCTTCCGATCCCAGCTGCTGGCGAGTTTCCTCCCGGAATCGAAAATCTGGCTCCTCCATCTCAGCCAACTACTTCGTTTACTGGTCCTGTGTCTGAAATCTCGGATGATGACCTGGATATGCTTCTTCTCCGCTTGCGCACCCATTATCGGCGTGCAGGTCTCAGCATGCTCAATGGAATGCTGCGCCGTCTCGGTCATCGTGTTCCCACTGAAAGGGTCCGCCAATCACTCCTCCGGATTGATCCAGTGCGCCGAATTTTTGAGCGTATACGGATTCGTCGTCGAGAATATCGTGTCCTGGGTCCCAACTCGCTCTGGCATCATGATGGCCAGCATGGTAATCTTTTGTTTTCGCTTCATTTCAATCATTCTTATGGCTTTGAAATATAGGGTTAATCCGATGGGGAATCATTATTCATGGTTTTCATTGATGGCTATTCCCGTCTTAATCACTGGCCTGCGTGCGAGTAACAACAATACAGCTGACACTGTCTTGGAGCTATTCCTTGATGGTGCTCGGGTGTATGGTGTTCCATCCAGGATGCGCGGGGATCATGGTGCCGAAAACCTTTATGTTGCAGCCTGGATGGAGGCCCACCGTGGAGCTCGTAGAGGGTCATATATCTGGGGAAGGTAATTGCACAACACTGATATCAAATTATTTGTGTTTACATTATTTTTAATAGAAGTGTTCATAATGTCCGTATTGAACGACTTTGGGTTGACGTCACTGCCCAGGTTGGTGCGACCTGGGCCGAGCATTTCACTGCCCTCGAAATCCGATATGGGCTTGATATCAACAATGTCGCCCACATTTGGCTTCTGCATTTCCTCTTCCTTGGCACTATAAACACCCAACTTGCCTTTTTCGCTGAGGCATGGAACCAGCACCGAATCCAGATCCGTAATTCGACCAACCGCTCACCAACCGACATGTTTGTTTTGATATGTATGTTAATGGTGTCCGCGGTGATCGGCTCCCCCCCGAAGAAGAGAATCTTAACGAGGAGGAATTAGAGGTGTATGGAATTGACTGGCAGGGTCTCCGCGATAATGGTGTGCTTCAGTCGCAGGCCCAAAATAACTCGATGGGAGAGGGCTCGAGCTCTTGGGTAGGCCGGACTGGACCTCCTCCTGATCTTAGTCAAGTTGCTGTTCAGCCACCAACTGGTACTCTCACCGAGGAGGAAGTCACCGAGTTGTATAGTTCATTTTCACATCTGTTTGGCAGTGCTGAAGACCCTGATATTATATCGCTGTGGACCCAAGCCCTCGCTCATGTTCGTGTATTGTATCCTGATGTATTTTAACTGTAGTATACTTCGCCGAAATGACAGTAATTGATGCCTAGAATTGGCAAAATGAATCGCAAAAATTATAGTAGATCCAGGCAGACCATGGTAAACCATGGTTTACGATGCCAGTTGATCTTAGCCGAAGAAAATCGCAAAATGAAATGATATCATTGGCTAAGGAATCATGGTTTTGATTCCTTCCAACCATGGTCAACCATGGTCAACCATGGTAGACCATGGTAAACTATGGTTGATCTTAGCCGATGAGAATTGATCGAAATGGAATGATATCATTGGCTGAGGGATCATGGGTTTTGATCCCTTCCAACCATGGTTGACCATCATAAAACCATGGTTTTACCATGGTCTACCATGGTCAACCATGGTTAATTATCAAATAAAGCCCTTCTTAACCTCATAACCACAACCTCCATGCTCAACCTCATTCTGCAATCCCAACTCTCGTGCTCAACCTCAACCTCCGTTCTGGACCTTAACTTAGGATCACGTGACCTGACATTCCCGACCTCATACACTGTTCTCAACCTCAACCTATATATACAACCTATGCAAACACTGCAACCTTCGTCCTCAACCTGGTCTTAGATACTCGTCCTTCGTACTCGTCCTAAAACCTCATATTTTTCAATGAAAAAAGCTTATATTCTGTATCTATAAAG
>JARKIC010001301.1:0-134468 GCA_029378375.1 Mycena olivaceomarginata | reverse complement strand
CGCCCGCACGGTAACGTTCCGTTATCAAAGCATGATGGCACGAATCTAGGTGGGGACAGGTATGAGCACAAGCACAATGGGGCGAGATCGACGCACATTTTTGCTGACGATGGAGCTACAATCAACAACAAGACGTATCGAGGTGGGGTCGCATCATCGGGGTCCAGGGAGACAGCGTGCCAGAGGATAGGTGCAAGCCGCCGACAGGTGGTTTTGTATTGGCAGATCGTACATTGTTTCCATCGGTTTTTGCAAGAGAGATTCGCAGGATTTTGATGATGATGGTACACGAGCAAGCAGGGACGACAATAGAACAAAAGACCATAAATAAAGTGTTTCTCGCGCGAAGCAAAAAAAAGTGAAGGAAGGTGGAACAAAGGAATGGATGTAGAAACCCAAGAATAGGAGGCGAATGGGAAACGGCGAGGCGCTAAATCAGCGCTGCGCCGACGAGGTTTGATCGCAGGACGATGCTAAGCGGCGTTGAGCAAGCATGCTGCAGGCGAAAGAGGATGCGGCGGCGGTGTGCAGACGCGCATCGAAAACACAAACACAAAGGGGAGGGGGAGGGGCAAAGAAATAGGAACACTCACTCTATTGGGAGTTGTCAGCTGAGTGTAGGAGGAATGAGAAAGAATGAAAAACGCACCTTCGACTGCAGCCATGATAACCCGTAATAGCTCCGTATCCGTCGCTGTTGTGATGCTAATGACGCCGTTAGCAAGCGGGAAACGAGAACGGAAGACGCAAGATCAACAAAGACAGGCCCGCCCGCCCGTGAGGGGAGAGCATGGAAGCGAAATGACGAACAGCGCCGGGGCCGCCGCAGGATTGTCCGAAAAAGGAATCGGATCCAAGGTCGAAGAAGAGCGGCGGAAATCAGTGCTGGCGGTATACGGCAACGGCAACGGGAACCTCTCGACCCAGATCGCGCAGGATCACACACCCTGCCGCCACTTTCCGCCAACACCTTTGCACAATCCAAGGAAACGAGATGGAATATGCACGCACTGGATATATATCTCCCGCTCCTTCGCGCGCCCCGCCTTCTGCGCTAACCGCCCGAAGCGCCGCTTGAAATAGTCGCGCCCTGCGAGTGCAGAGCCGGGCTCGCCGTCGAAGTCCTGGAAGGAAGTGGGTTAGTGGAAATGGAGGCAGGGAAGAGAGGAAAGGGGGTCAAGGGGAGGGAAGCACGGAGACACGGAAGGGACGGTGGCGGGCGGAGGAAAGGGAGGGATCGTGGAGGCCAGATGGCTGGACTATCTCATACAACGGGCGTCGATGTGTAATGCTGGAGGAGAGGCCACTGAGAACGTCGTAGCCTCCGACGATATCAGCCCACCAGCATCCACGCTCGCGGAGGCCGTGATGATGGAGAAGGAAGCAAAAGATGCAGACACGCACGGGGAAAAAAACTCTTGATATCTGATGTCTTGATCTTCTTCTCGAAGAGATCATTCTTGTTCAAGAAGAGAATCTGTGGGGTAGGGTCAGCGAGGAGAGCGACGAGAAGGACATGGACAGAAAGCGAGGATGACGAGCGAAGATAACCAAATGAGAGAGGCGAGGCAGGGGAGACAAGCTCAGCACAAGACCAAAGAGCGAGTCGTGTGCAAGCGGACCTAGGGAGCGTGTAGGGGGAGAGGGTGTATACATCCAAGCAAGAGGGAGGGAGGAGGGTGTGGATGTATCGTAGGTATTGTACCGCAAAGTCAAGGAAAGGGCCAACTTATAACGACCGAAAAGGCGGGAAGAAGACAAAGAGAGCGGAGAGGACGAGAGGGACGCACAATTGATGTTTGCTTGAACCACTGGGAGTGGCAAATCGAGTCCCAGATCGTCATTGCGTCTTGCATTTGGTTCTAGAGGTGTAAGGAGTGGAGTCAGTATGGGAAGGGATCGCGGTGAGGAGGAACACGAGAGAGGGGAAACAAGGAAGGCGAAGTCGAGAACGGACGCGACGGTGCCACTGCAATGCCCGCGCTGGAGCGAGTCCCTGCCCGCCTGTCGCCTGCACATCGGTCGGCATCACACAAGTGCCACAGCACCGTCCGGGCCCTATCAGCGTGATGGCTTCGTCGTCATCTATCCCCCCGCGCTGCGGCGGGGCGGCGCCCGCAACAGCTTCATCCTCGTCTGCAACGAGCCGGTCGGTGCACCCCAATTGCGATCCCCGTCGTCGTGCACGGCTCCCGCCGGCGAGACGGTCAAGAGTTAGGGGCGGACATCGCCCGCCCCCTCCCTGGCCTATTTGCATCTCCATCATCTCGAGCCCGCAGCACGTCGACACCCTCCCACGACGCGAGAATCTAGCGCGCTCTGCAAGACCATCCTCATCCTCATGCGCAAAACCGCCCCTCCCGCTCCACTATCACACCGCGACGAGTCAAGCAGTATCCCAAAGGACATCGCCTGCGCCTGCACCTCCTCTCCCACTCCTCCGCCATCCCCATCGTCTCGAGCCGCGGCCGACTGCTTTCCATGCACGCAGGCCTGGACGCCATCTCCCCACCTCGCTCCCTTCATCAGTCTCCTCTGTCGCAGCCACCAGCCTCCTCTCCCCGACGTATGTCGTGGCCCCAAATTGAAACTCAAGGCAGGAGAAGTGTGCGCATTCGCCCTCGTCCCCCGCCGGCACGAGCCCCTGCATCGATGCGACTCGGCGCGAAAGAACGGAACAATACGGGCAGCGCCACGGCCCCGCCCCCATCGCCGTCTGATCTCCTCCGCACCGCCGCGACTATCCGGCTCAGCCCAGCGCAGACAAACGAGAGCACCGTCCGCCGTCCGGCGCCGACCTCCCCAGCGCTCCATCCCCTTCCCCTCCTCCTCTTCCCCTGTCCCCACATCGCACAAACTAGAATCGAAGAAACCTCCAAGATCGAAATCGAAATAGAAAGCACGCACCGCATCCCGGTCCTCCACCAGACACTGGTCGTACCCGCTCAGGCTCACGAGGAAGAGGATGGACGTCACGTCCTGGGAAGCAGTGGATCCACTTGCGGCGCTCGGATTTTTGGCCGCCGGACCTGTGTGGAGGGGCGTCAGCGGGGGAATGAGGGATGGAGGAGAAGAGAAGAGGGAAGGGAAGACGAAGAAGGGGAAGGGCACGGGAGGGCAGGATGGGAGAGGGGGACGCGAGAGAGGTCTGGACGAGTGGTGAGAAGTGAGAGAATGGGCAAGACGGGGAGGGAGACGATGGAGGGAAGGAGGGGAATGGGGAATAGATGGGAGGCAGGGTGGGGTGATGGGAGTGACGGTAGGAGGGCACGGAGGGCATGGGAGAGGGGAAGGGTGTGGGTATGTGTGGGAGAGCGCGGTGGACGGAAGGGGGAACGAGCGAAGACGGAAGGGAGGACGGGAAGGGGTGACGAAGAGAGAAGGAAGGAGAGGGTGAAGAGGATGGGATGGAAAGGAGGGAGGGGAGGGGAGGAGAAGGGAGGAGCGACGAGGTGGAGGAAGAGGAGAGACGAGAGGGGAAGAAAGAGAATAGTAGGGAAGCAAGTGGAGGAGAGGGCGATGGGTGGGAGGAGAGGAGAGGCGAGTGAGTAGAAGCGCGCAAGGGGACGGGGACGAGGGAGTGTGTAGGTGGGAGCGCACGACGGAGAGGAGGGGAGAGGGACGGGAAAGGCGGGGGAGGAGGGACACGACGCGGGAGAGGGGAGGGGAAGACCGCCCATTGCGGACAAGCATCATAACGTAGCACGCGTCCACCCTCATGAGACAGGTGCTGCGATGCGTGCACTCTGAGGAGTGGGGGTGTGCGATGCGTGCCCTCTGAGGAGTGGGGCGCAGGGCGATATGCAATCCTCCTGGTCTTGCCGGGACCCCCGCTCGGCCAATGGTCAGTGGCCTTCCCCTTTCACTTCCGCGTGCCTCGCTACCTCCCCCACCTCGGACGCACATCGGCAGTGCTCCTCCTCCTGCACTGCACTGCACGGGCACCTCTCCCTCCCCACCCAGACGCCAACTGCCCCGCCCATCCTCAGCTCCGTTCCTGGACAAGCATGGCACGGCTTCTCCCCTCCCCCCACAAACTCTCCCTCCTCTCATAGAACGAAAACGAAGGAGAAAACGCAATGCGCAATACGCACATCAACCATCAACATCTCGTGGTCCCGCAGATTAAACGTCGTCTCCGTGATGCCGATCGTGCGCGCGCGCGCGCGGACAATGTCCTGCGGGTTGTACGTCAGTATTGGGCGGGAGATACCAAGGGAAGAGGGAAGAAGGAGGGAGAGGGAAGAAGGATGGGGAAGGAGGGAGAGAGGAAGGTTAGAGGGCAGGTGGGGGGAGGGACGGGAGGGACGGGGAGCGCGCCACGACGGGTACGACTCGACGTGCAGTCACGGCGGGCATGGTCAACCACCACCCGACCATCAGGTGCCGCATCGCCGTGCCCAAGGGCAGGAGGACGCGCGACCCGAAAGCGGCCTGGGTTACGGAGCCCACCGACACGACGCTGCCCACGCAGGCTCGGCTCTCCCAATACCCAATACAAACGACGCGCCCCGCCCGCCATGGCATTTCTCTCTGGGCCTCCCGCCCGCAGCCGCCGCGAGAACTACAGGCGCACCGCCGATAGAACGCGGACCCGAGGGGCGTGCGCCCACAGACCCAGTGCGACTCGAGCCTGCCCCCATCTCGCCGTAGCGTGACATCACAACGCCCTCCTCCTCTGCGGCCGGCGATGCGCCGTTTATATAGATAGCTTAGCCCGCTAATACGCGGACGGACGCCCAGACGCGTCGCATGGTGTGCCTCCGCCGCGCAAGGCTACAGAAGCCCCTGCGCCCACGCGAGGTCTCACGAGCTACGTCGCCTGCCCATACACCGCTGCTTGCACCGCGGACGCCCTCCTTCGCGACTGGGTGATACGACCCGAAGCTGGATCGATAGCCCAGCACCAGCCGGCTGTTACGCTCGGGGGCGCCCGGCGCCGTGGCGTGCCTCCGCTGCTGCGCAAGGCTATAGACGACCCTGCACCGCGACGGCAGGACAACGACCGCGTGCAGACGACCCCGCACAGACGCCCGCTCGTATCAAAGGAGTCGACACCGGCTCCGCTCCAGTCGCCCTCTCCCGCCTTTCTTTCGTCCCCAAAAGAGACGGGAAGACAAAGCAGACAAACGACAACACACCTGCTCCGTCGGCACATACGCCGGGTCGAACATCGTGGTAGGTCCGAGAAGAAGTAGTGCAGGCTGGGAAAACAAAACACAATATCGTCAGCAGTCCATGAAAATTCAGAAAAACAGGAGACCGGGCCATCGTCATTATGTGCCCGGAAAGCCTCCGCACGAAAAGCGCCGAGGTACTGAGAAGATCTGTCAAGCCCGGTGTCTCGCCGCGCGGTGGCTCGAGCCCCACGCCCACGCAATGGCAGGGCAGGAGGGGCACGAAGGAGAAGAATAGAGACGAGGGAGAAGGAACGGGACGTACTTTTCCGGCACGGCGGCCTCGTTCCCGCGGCTCCACGCGGTGCGCACGACGGGCTCGGCCCAGAGGCGGGCGAGGGGCTGGGGAAGGGGTTAGCGCGCGTTGGGGCAAGGGAGAGAACAAGTGGAAGTGAAAAGGGGGGAAGGAAGGGGCGAGAAGAGTAGAGTAGATGGGAGGAATCGAGGCAAGGCAAGTGTGGATAGGAGAAAGAGCAGCGGAAACGAGGGACAGTAACGCCCAAAGCAACGCATGAACGAACGGCGAAAGGAAGACAGCCAGACCGCGACGCACCCCATAAAACCCGCATCGGAAACGGCTCCCCATCCCTTAAGTCCTCCGCGCCCTCGATCAGCGCCACGTCGTCCGCGATGCCCTCCCCGCGTACGCCCGTTACGCCCTCGTCGTCCTCCCCATTATCCCCGCCCTTTTTACTCCGCTTCCCCCGCCAGCGCGGCGAGCGCCGCGGCGCCCTCGCCGGGCCGCCCACCCGCGCACCCACCCCGCGTCGTCGACGTCGGCGTACGCGGGCGGGAGCTCGAGTTCCATGTCCGGGAGGGCGTCGAGGAGGTATCTAGAGAGGGGAGGGTGTTAGCATTTAGCATTGGGGGAGGGGCAGCGGAGAGGGAGACGAATGCAATTTGGACGAAAGACAAGCGGAGGACAAGTATCGCGCTCCCTACAGGGGCGAGTGGCGCCGCTCCCCGTACGCTTGGGGCCTGGACCACCGACGCAGCCGGCCGGCCCGCAACCCAACAAAAGTACACTCACTTGAGCCCCCTCGTGAGATTATCAAACACCAGCTGTCGGAAGGACTCGGTCTCCTGCGAGGAGAAGGGGACGCGGTGGATGAGGCGCATCTGCTTGAGGATGGTGCTTTTGCCCGAGTCGCCAGAGCCGAGGAGGAGGACCTGAGGCGTATCGTTGGTACCACGAAACCAGCTACTTGTGGTGGGGGGCGTACCTTGACCTGGACAGCCATCTTTGCCTTTGCATCTTTGAGCGCCTTCTCCGCCTGCCGATGCAGCTGGCGGTCGCGATCGGAGACCTCTGCGCCCGGGGGGGCGGGGGAGGAGATGCAGCCTCCCATGGGTGTGTGAGTGGGTGTGTCGCTAGAGTAGTCGGGTGTAGCGTGTGGGTGTCGTGCGCCGGCTGCTTATTCCGCAAAGCTATACCGCCACAGATCAGAAAGGAGTTGTCGGAAGGGGGATCGCGAGGGTGTAGAGCAGCGAACGGCGAGGGTCGGTCGTCGAAAACGAAAACGAAAGGAACGAAAGGCGGGATTGGTGGGTGAAGGGTGGAGGGTGGCGCAACAGACAGATAGCCGACCCAGAGCCGACCAGGTCAAGTCAAGTCAAGTCTAGATTTGACACCCTCTAGATCGCCGCACCGGAGACGCCGCAAGCACTGTAGCCTTAGCCTGTAGTCTTTAGCCTAGGGCAGCGTTCTTCCTGCCTCTACAAGGGACGACACTGACACTGTACACAGTAGGCGTTAGAGAGCAGACCCAGACAGCCGAGCCTCGGCTGCAATAATCGTGGAGCATCCATCGCGTGGCATATGATCCCATCACTCTCCGGGTGTCAGACAGCCAATATTAATTACCTGCTTCTCCTCCTCGGCCGACTTTATGTGTCCCGGGTAGTACAGACGCGTTTTCTTCCTGCCTGAAACTTTTCGGGGCTCGGCTGTTCTTGCGGGGCCTAGCCAAGACGGCTCACGGAGTAACAGGTGGACGGCCCCCGCAGCCATCTATCACGGAGATTGCGCTGATTGTAAGTACCCAAGGTTAAAAGTATACACACGATGTCTCAGCGCTTATCGCGAGCTACATACCTAATCTCCCGCTCCTTCTGGACCCGGATGAAACACTCCTTTCTGCATCTATTGCAGGGTTGCCCACTCCTTTCCAGACGACGAGCGACTCCTGTCGTGCTCATCGTTCTCCTGTCTCGAGACTCTGCGCTCAGCCATGGCAGGGACAAGGCTCGGTTACGCGTCGTGGAGCGCGTAGGTCCACACCAACTTACCAAATAGCAGACACCGATTATCCCGTGGGCACCACCCGTTCGACTCGCGACGACCCGAGCCCGAGCCGTAAGTTTCAAGCGACCGTCTGTCAAGTTTTTTTTTTTTTTTTAGCTTCTCGTTTCTTTTCGCTTCGTTTCGTTTTTACATACCCTGAATACTCCGCCGCCCGCCCAGGGTTGGCAATCGGTGACTACCGTTTTCTATTCTACTCCACCCCAATCACGCACCCATGCATCCAAGAACCCAACTAAGAACCCCGACCGCGCGCGGAGCGCATCTACATCCCATCACGCACACCGCTTTTTACTGCTGTGGAGGCGCCTGCATGCTGCGAGAATGCAGAATTCTCATCTCAGGGACTGAAGCCCGCACTTATTCCTGGCCCGAGTTGCGCCTTGACGCTGATGTAAATCTGTTGCCTAATTTCGCACCAATATACGCAGGGACACACCACAGGGAGGAAGGCTCGGCCGCGCGCGGTGCGCATCCACAAATCATGAGTGTTCACTGTGGCATTTGTGGACCCCGCCCGTTCGACTCGGGCCCGAGCCATAGTGGCTTCGCTGCATATTTTTTTTTTCGTATCTTTCTTTCTAACATTCAGTCCCGCCCACCTCACTGCTTACGAATCTTCGACAGTCCACACCAGTTTTCCTTCGTTCTAAAGAATCTCCACATCACACTAGTCGACTCAGATACATGATGGTGTTCGAATCCTTCACCTAATTTCGCACTCCCATATTCAAGGACACAACAGAGGGAGGAAGCCTCGGCCGCGCGCGGTGCGCATCCACAAATCACGAGAGTTTACTGCGGCACTTGTGGACCCCTGTTCGACTCGGGCCCGCTGTTGCCATCTGAATTCTTTTTGGTCTTTGGGTTTTGCGTCCTGGTTTCGTTTTTTTTTCCATGGGGAATCAACCAAATACTCATCAGCCAGTCAAACTCGTGGCAACCGGCGACCTGTCCGCATGCCATGCTGTCTGCATTGTGTACTTATTCTATCTCGATTTTGCACTAACACGGCCCAGAACACGGCTTGGGGAGGAGGGCTCGGCCGCGCGCGGTGTGCATCTACATCCCATTAGGCGCACACTACTTGTACTGCCGCGGAGGCGCCAAAAAAAAGAGCTGCACATCAGCGCTGTACGACATTGATCGGATGTTCGAGAAAATGGGATGTTTTCTCACCCACACAGCAGATTGAGCAAAATCTAATAGCGGGTGGGCCGCACCTGTACCTTGTGAGGAAAAGGTCGACGCGTTCTCGGCAGGGACCCCGTTTGATTCGGGGTTGGGTCGTTAACCTTGTCATTGATTTCTGTTTTGGAAGAGTCCTTCTTGTTGAGGTGGTGTTCTGTTTTTATCGTCCGCCACCGCATGGCACGGGGTGAGTTCAGGCTCTGTGGTTCACTACATCGAACATCCGTGTATGCAGCCACTGGACGCCTTCGCTGTCGGATTTCAGGACTTTCACCAATGTCGCAAAAGGGCCTTCTGGCCTATAAGGGGTTTACGAAACCTTACAGACTTATAGGCGGGTTACAGATCGGTTATAGCCAACTTATAACTGGGTTATAAGTGCTTATAAGTGCTTATAACTTTCCTGCTTCTCAAGTGATATTTTACCCACACACGAAACTGCTTCTTACAAGTTTCCGGGTGTTTAAGAATTTTTCTATAATTTTTCGGTTGGATTTGAAGGGCAGCAACAGGTTTTTTTCCGACAATTCACAGGCAGTGGAGCTGGAGTGGAGCGCCAATGCCGGCCCACACACGGTACATAACTCAGTTGACGACCTTCCAAAAGTTTCACTTGCATGCATGTCTACATATGTGCTGGTGCTTGCCCTCGTGCCGATAGCGAATTCGACTACATTACTTATACTGACTCCTTAGGTTGGTACTATTGACCCTACTACTACTACCAAGTAAAATCACGAATGAATTGTCCCTTCAAATGGGTTGAAGGGATGACTGAAATTTTCTTTTCCAAGAAGCTCCGCAAATAAGGAGCTATAATCTCCAATAAGGACTTAGACCCTCGAAAAAACTTATAGACTTATACCGGCTTATAGTTGATTACAATAACTTGTAATTGAGAAAGGCCTTTTGTGACAAACACATAACCAAGTGTACAGGTGAGCCTGCTGCAAGACCCGATAGCGGATTGACCATTCCTGCGCCTTGTGAAGAAAATGTTGAGAAATTCTAGCAGGAAAGCACCTCGTTCGATTCAGGGTTGGGTCGTAAACCTCAACTCGTGCAATTTTTTTTTTCCTTTTTGGGTTCAGTCCCTTCTCTTTGGGGTTCACGAGTTTCCATTTTCCACCACTCTACTGGGTTTCTGAGGTCAGACCCAGAATCCATCTTTGTTGACTGAATTCAACATTAATGGAATCTGCACAGCCACCCAGTTTCAAAATTGGTTGTCAGCTCCAACTGTAACTCTGCGGCGCCGTCTGATTACATGTCATACGGTACGTGCGATGCTCCACATTAATCCCTGCGACACCGAACCAGCACAACTCGGTCCGTTGAGAAACCCCGAAATTATCCTTTGTCGCCGCTGGAATTTCAGACTGTTGAGGTTCCGCATAGAGCGTGCTGAACAACCTCAAGTCATTACGTCTCAGGCACTTTGAAAAGTCCGGAATTGATTCAATTTCCTGACTGGTGGTCTTTTTCTAGCTCACTTGTACCATTCTATGTGGATTTCTGGCAGGGCGAATGAACTGTGGACGGTCTCCGGTCAAGTCGCTGGTGCTCTGGAAGGCTTTTCCGACACACACGGATACTGTATATGCCAAGGTGTCTATAGTTTTCAGACAGCTGCAATGAAATATCGGCACCCACGCCGTCACCTTACTGTTCAAACCAGTGTTCTAGTCTCACAAATCCGTGCTCTCCGTGGTGGACATCTTCCCTAGTTGAACGGAGTTTTACATTCAGCTCATTCACCCACCTCCCTGGACGGTTCATTATCCTTTTGCTCCGACCTCTCAGAGTCCACGCCTTTCTGGATTGGGACTCCGACCTTAAACTACCGAGGATTTCTTCCATTGTTGTTGCCAATGTGCCACTCCACTCTCATACTTGATCACTATAAAAGCTGAGCATTTCCGCGGCGTCTCTCCACCACTCCAATGGCCCCGTTCTGTGAGACTCCATATTTTCTTTTCCTGACATGACTGATTGAAGTGCCACGTAGTCCGAGTCGCTCTGATCTCCTTGCTCTTCGTCCCGTTCTCCTCCGCTGCTGGTGTGTGCTAGAGTTTGTGACACCTGCTCCAATTATTTATTTAATTGTTACTTCCAGAAAATAATGCCACCAACAACAGCCTTGCACCCGCTGTGACTTCCCCGATGACCTTCACGTCTTCCAAGTGGATTTGGACTGCCACAACGACTGCTAACGCCTTTGTTGCGTTCCGGAAGGATTTCACGCCCCCTCTGGGAAAGGCCCTTATTGCTGCAGAGATTCTCATTACTGCAGAGAACAGCTTCAATCTATATGTGAACGGCGACAACGTTGGATCGGGACATTCCCGTGTTAGTTTTGCTCATTCGCTTTTGCGTCGACCTCCTGCCCAGCTATAATGTGTTTGCGGTTAATGCATCCACCGCTTCCGTCGGCGGGCTCTTGGCGACCATCCTCCTCACATATACCTGACAGTACCACAGACACACTCATGAGCGACAGTACCTGGCGCGTGAATAAAGGGCTCCCCGCCGGATTCCAGCAGCTGTCCTTCGATGATACCGCCTGGCCTGGGGCGACCGTGCTTGCGGCATACGGCCAGGGCGACTTCGACATGGTGGTGGAGCGCATTCCCTCAGACCCACCTGTGGTCGACCTCAGTCGCGCGGACTGGGTGTGGACAGATGTCATCCCTGCAAGCGGCACCATCCCTGCAAGCTCACGTGCATTCTGCCGCGTCTTCACTCCTGCGCCCGGCCAGGTTCCCACGTCCGCGACGATCATCATCGCTGCGGACAACGAGTATACCCTGTACGTGAACGGCGTAACCGTCGGGATGGGGTCAACCCGCAAGGTCGCGCAGCGCTACACAGTCAATTTTGCAAACCCGGGCTCGGAGGTAGTGCTCACCATGCTCGCAACGAACAACGCCGCGAGCCCCGCCGGCCTCATTTCAGCAATGGAAATAAACATGCAGCCAGCCGGGCGGACCAGTTGCACTGCGGGAGCATTTGTGTTGACTGATGCGCAGTGGAAGTCGCCGAAGGGTGCTATTCCGGCCGCATTTGAGCAACCCGGATTCGATGACTCAGCATGGCCTGTAGTGGTGGCTGAGGAAGTGTATGGCGCCGGACCAACCTGGGGCACATAGGGCTTCAACCTGTCCGTTAAACGGGACGGCTGTCAAAAAAACGGCTGTTTTTCTCGACGGGACGGGTATACCCGTCCCGTCAGAGGGTAGCTGAGGGCCCCGAGACGGGCGGGTCCCACCCGTCCCGTCCGTAACGGCCATTTTGACGGGTGCTGGAGGACTATTTGTGGGGACGTATACAAACTCGTCAGTCATAGTTCGGTTAAGTCTTCGTCAGTTTGATCGTGATCTTCGTGAGTTTGATGGCGATCTTCGTCAGTCTTGATAGCCGGAAAGTTTTTGAACCGTTCACAGGGGATCTACTAGTGGAAATTAGAGAGGATTTTTGCAGTCAAGGGTATCTTGGAGGGCTTTCATGATTGTCACAATCCACAAATATGCTGGTACTGACCATGGTTGCGTTCAAAAGGTGAGTTACATGCCAAATATGGTAATTGTTGATGGCTCGGGTTTGATGCGCCGTCGCGCCGACGCCGCTTGCTCTTCAAGCTTTAACACATGAATTATCTTTTTAGAACTTAAAATTACATCACAGAGGTGCTGACCTGAAAATACTATCTCAGGTTAACAAGGGCCAATAACACAGCCGTGCAACCAGTTCAACGTCAAGTCGGGTGTCACTTGTCTCGTTCCGGTACGCGCTTTATGTGAACCGAAATTCACTGAGCCGATGAATCGCCAAGAAGGTAAACAAGACTGGAGCATATGAATCCGTAGCAGTACGAGATCTGCGCTTGTTCTGAAGAATCTATAAAAATACTGTTTACAAATTGTTTTAAACTGTTTGCATACCGTTTCCGTTTAATTTGCCAGGGTCCATACACGAAAACTAAATGGTTGGAGCCTTACCTAGCCATCTAACTTGAACCTCAGCACACCAAGGCCAGTGGGACCTGTCACCTGAGCAGATTGCCGACAACATCTTGACAGAATGACGAAGATCGCCATCAAACTGACGAAGAAGAATGCCATCACTGACTTACGAGTTTGAATATGTCCCCTATTTGTGCAACTAAGTTTAATAAATTATTGACAGTCTGAGACCAAACTGGGAACTTACTAGGACTTCTAAAGTATCATAAAATATCTCAAGTGCCCTGATATAAGACCAGACAAGTGTTTGTGAACGGCGAATCGCTCGGTTAATCGGAATTTGATCGCAGATCAAATATCGGCAAGTCCCGGCAATGCCATCCAGGTGCTTGTGGCGGGCAAGAATTGATGTTTCAGCAAAGGAGTTTCCATGTATGGGTAAGTTTCACCTCAATTCCCGGAAATTGGACGACATTCATCTAAATTTGATGCATATTTCCATCTAGGAAGGGTGACCCGTCAAACCCGTTAAACGGGCGGGAACGGGTACCCCATCGACGGGTCAACCCGTCCCGTACCCGTCCCGTCCTGGCGCTGGCTCGAGGGCCCAGATGGGCGGGTCTTTACCCGCCCGTCCCGTCCGTCGACCCGTCAAAAATGGCGACGGGTTGAAGCCCTAGGGGCACACTAGCCATCTCCGCAGTCTCTCCAACCATCACCATCTAAACACTTGGACTTTGTGCCTTTAATCCGGATCCCTTCTATATTCTTACCTTCCATGTGTTGTTATCTTCTCCGAACGGTGTTTAAAATTTTGACTTCACTTTCTCGATCAATTGGTAGGCAGTTTGTTTGAACATGCGGGAACCTCTTGTACGAACTTTCCCACGTGAACCTCACCCCGAACATAAATGAGCATGGTCGGGGATGCACCGCTGGAGTCAGCTCCATGTTTACCGGTCTGAAAATGGAAGTGGAAGAATCATGTTCATGCTAGATGCAAAGAAATTTACACAATTAGTCACACCCAGTGTAAAAAACGGGCTCGGTAGATGTCGCCAAACTATCGCCGGGTATTGCCGGGTATCGTTGAGTCGCGCAAAGTCACAGCTTCATGAATTCAGAAGAATCAAGATACTTCACCATGCCTCACGACGCCTCAGGCAATCAAAGTGGGAGCATCCATCAAAATTTATTAGAAGTTTTGCTCTGTACACTGCCCATCCGACCACTCCTAGGTGCCTGGCCTGTTGCCCTGCCCCCTGCATTGCGCCCATCCTGCTCCCACTATTTGCAGCACTCTGCTTCTCTCAGCCCTTACCTATCTGGCTTCCCCTTGTGCCGCCCCCCACCGCGTGCCAGCGAGTCGTCCTCAGCCCTCCAACCAGATGTTATTGCAGCCAGCAACAGCAGGGTTTCAGTTTAAACTGCATTGTGTTCAACAAGATCCCTCGGTTTAAACCGGCTCCAACCATGATTGTTTCTCTTATAGAACATGCTTCTAACTGTGTGGCTTAAGCTGCTGAAACATTGACTATAGGGAAAATACTAAATGTGCTCTAAATGAATGACACAACAGAAAACACGTCCAGTTAGGTTCGAAACAAGCCCGCGAAGTTCCGGCCCAGGGCGCCGGGGGACCTTCTGGGGTTGCTTCAAAGTCCGTCAAACAAGCGGGTTGCTAATTCCTTTCTTCTGCCCTCAAATCTTGCTCCTTGCCCTAGTTCTTTTGATACTTTGTATATAATATGTCTAGATCTTTCTTGGTCTACCACATTTATTCCAACCAAAAAATTCCTTCAAAATGATTCTGTTTACGTGTCGATGTGACCGATCCCATTTTTTCGAAATCGTGCTCTGGGGGTCTAGGAAATCATAATTTCACTAGACATTTGTAGAGGGTTATAATAATATGCATCTCAGGAGTGTTCACACAGAAATTAGGATCTATCCATTCACTCATAGGTTCATCAGTTTCTTTTTACGTATTCTCTTTCATCCAAGTTCGCCAATCTCACCCCGCAGCGCAGTGCTCAAATACCCAGGGAATCTCAACATGGCATCGCATCAGGTCAACTCTCAAACCTATAAATCCATCGTTTATTTTCACCAACATCTTCAAGGGCACAATTAGGGAGAGGACGGCTCGGTTGCGCACGGTGCGCACCCACAACTCGTGTGAATTCTGTCGTGTGGTTTATATGGACCCTGTCCGTTCGACTTGGGCCCCAGCCTTTCCCTTTCCCCGTTGTCCTTGCTTTTTTTCCTCAATGTCTTTCTGACCTGGCATTCAACCTCGCCCACCTCACTCACACACTGTGCATCGCTCAAACTGAGCTTTAACAATCCACGATTTTCAATTCCAAGGAATCTCGACATGGCCTCAAGTCAACAGGAAAACGAAATAATCATGGCACAACGGTGTAAATTCGTCGTCTAATTTCACACTCGCGCATTCAAGAATGCAACTGGGGTGAAGGCTCGGTTGCACGCGATGCGCATCTACATCCCATTAGGCGCACATGTGACACTGCTTGCTGTGGAGGCGCCCGTTCGACTCAGGCCCGAGCCATAGGTGTCTTGAGATTGACTTTTTATTCTCCTTCTAACATTCACTGCCGACGCCAATCTCACTCACATGTGTTGCTCAAATACCCAGAAGTTTTTCCAGAATCTCAACATAACATCGCCTCAACTCTCAAATAACTCACTGGTATGAATCCGTCGTCCAATTCCGCAGTGGCGTATTCAACAACACAGCTAGAGTGAGTGAGGCTCTGCCGCATGCGGCGTGCATCTACAAATCATAGGTCATTTGAATTAATTGTGGCTTCTGTGGACACCGCCCGTTCGACTCGGGTCCCAGCCATTGTATTCAACAACACAGCTAGAGTGAGTGAGGCTCTGCCGCATGCGGCGCGCATCTACAAATCATAGGTCATTTGAATTAATTGTGGCTTCTGTGGACACCGCCCGTTCGACTCGGGTCCCAGCCATTGTGCACTGGGTGTAGAGAATTTTTATCATCTCTCTGCCAGGGACCGAAGCCCACTAACCTCATTTAATTACTGTGCATCGCCTCCCCAGGGCGACACTCGGATACGGTAGCTCGATGTCCTTTGTACTCCACAAGTGTCTAGTCTCTCGCAGACAGACACTTCAATATTAGATGATCTCGTACCTCGATATATTGAAGTCTGTTAGTAAGTGCGGGGGTCCGATCAGGGTAAAACCTTGTTACATAATCTGCACAGCCACGCCTACGGTTTTCGATTTTTTGTGCCTACAGGATAGATAATTAAACTGGTTTTTGGTACAAGTGAATCTATATTACTGTACTAAATGTTCCCGGCTGCTCAGATTTTTTATCTAGAGCTCAGAATCCAGGTGGATGAAGCACCGAAGCATGACATGTGACTGTCACTGTGTTGCACTTCGAGCCTCAAACAGCACTCTAAAAGTTCAAATAAAGCTGGTAAGGCCGACAAGCGGCAAGGCCCGCTACCGGGCCGTTGGGCATAAAGAAGTCGAACAAATGATGGGGTTGGATCAGAGATTTAAACGTAGCAAGTAATTTCAACTCTATCAGGCTTGCTGCGGGAGGTCTACAAACATGGTGTGAATTATTGGAAAGATCTTTGGTCAAAGCTTCATCCGAATTTCAAGAGCTAAGTTACATAAAACCCCCCAGTAATTTGGAGGAGCTTTGGCAGGAAATACCGAATCCGGCCTTTTTCGCTCTCTGCGTTCGCAACAATTTTATTAACCGGACTTTAGGGTAATTTTGGAGTAGGTATTAGTAAAGAAATTCAAATCAAAGAAGTGAGCGGGTCTGACTTGTATTATCAAAGTACGTGATAAAGTAATTTTGAACGTTTGGCCGAGCTCGGCGTCTTTGGGTCTCAAAAGAATTGAAAAAACCCGCAATTGAAGCGGATGAACGAATGTGAATACCCGCAGATGTGACAGCTTCTGTGTGTTTTCGAATTGCAGAGCATAACTTGAACCGTAGATTGCGATCCCCGGCCACGGATAAATTCAAGGCAGCAGCAACATGGGAGAGACTCTCAGTTGAAATATATTTGTTGTCGGCATCCAATATAATATTTAAAACAACTTTCACCATATCTGCAGTCGACTCAAAATCCTTGCAAACCATGCGACAGGCAGACCAATCTGGTCGAGGGGCTATACTGGCATCAACTGTATGATCTGCACAGGCCCCAGTGGTGATATGATGGAGCAGGGCACGCCGACATTGCACCAAGGTCATATTGGCGTGCGGAATTACATGGAGGTCAAGTGATCGTTGTATTGTGCGTAAATCCGAGTGGAATACAGAAATACAAGAACGTGTAACATGATGTCCAAGCAGTATGTCACGGATACTCATAGAAGAAGTCATTGGAGTCACAGAAGTGGCAAATGGCACGGAGATGGATGTAGAAGGGCAACGGCAAACCAGAGGTTCGCCGCAGCCACGCCCATCTCCAGGACCTGCTTTTATAGTGTGAGCCAAGGGAGAATACAAGCTTGTCCACGAATACTTACCGCCAGGTCCAATCATGGATGACTCGGGTAGTGGATCAAGATCCTGGGCAGTGGGGTGGACCAAGGGAAGTGGATCTGTGAAATATTGTTGGGGTTTATTGTGAGGGTGGGTCAGATGTACTCGAAGGCAGCACCGGCCGAAATATACCCGAAAAGAGCAAGAACGATGCGTTGGGGAGAGTTTCTCGGCAGAAAAAGATGCAATCACGACCGAGAACGAGGTCATATGGGAGCCCGGTGATAAGCAGGCTATCTGGCCGTGCCTGGAATCTTGCTAATGTTGGGATTCCTGTGCATTACCAGGTTAGATGTACATCTCCAGGATTAACATGAGTCCCGAATGGTTAATCAGGCACATCCTGCATGAGGGCTTAATCAGCCTGCCCAAGAGAACATTAATCAGAACCTCCCATACTGATTAAGGCTCGATTCAATGGGTTTAATAAAAGAGTCCTTATAATCGCTTGATTAAGGCTCTGCGGGGCCAACAAATATCAGGGAACTTAAACATCCACTCTGAAGAACAAGTGTCTATCAGCAGAGATAGATCTGTGGGATTTAATCACCTTGTTGTGGTTGATTTGGACTATTCTGGGGACGTGTCTGGACACATGATAATCACCGATCAATGTTGCTATCCCAGTATGGGTTCTTGACCTGGGCGAGGCTTCATTGCTATATATCTCAACAACTACTGGGCGGTTCAGGGAGATTAGGGTATCTACAGAAAGCTGATACCCAACGCTCCTTGAATCTGAAGGTGTTAATCAAGGGACTTTGACCATTAATTTGGTTCAGCTCCGTTACCGTCCCAAATTGGGTTCTTGGCTTGATCAGGAATTGACAAGGTTATATCTTGGGAACCACTTGGCGGATTAGGGAGTTCTGGGTGTCTAAAGAAATGGGAGACTCAGCGCTTTTTGAATCCAATGGTCCGAAGGGCAGGACAACACTATTTGGCTTGGAAGTTCAGTCGAGTCAGACAACCGATCGGAAACAAGGAGTTAAATGGCAGATCTTTAGCTTACTCAGGTAGTGTAATTAGAGTAGTGTAAGTGTAAATGTACAGTATATAAGGAGGGCAGTTCTAGCATGGACACACTACTGCAGTGGTGGTGGCGCAGGTGCTAGATCCTAGTCTCATAGAGAGACTTGGATCTAGTGCTTGTGGCACTAACATTGGGTTGGCACAGGAGCTAGGTCCTGGTCTCAATTAAGAGACTTGGATCTAGGGCTTGTGTTACAACGCTTAGTCCGCGCTTGTGATCCTGGACTGGTTCTATTAAGAGCTTTGCTTCGTTTGCACAATGTGATTAATATGTCTTGCCTTCGGTGGAAGTAAAACACATAATTTGGGATTGTGATTAAGATGTGTGAAGGGATTTGGGATTTGGATTGAGAACATGGCACCACTACAGCAGCCTTGGAAGGCTTATTACTTGGATTATGGGATACGGTCGAAAGGGACCTTAAACAATCAGCAGCCTTGGAAGGCTTATATTTGGGATTGGTTTTGGATTGGTGTAGGATTGACGCACTCGGTTGGCTATGCCAAGAGAGGGTCTTAATCTCACCACAACAGTCTTGCATGTCCTTAGTCAAGTGCTCTTGTTCGGAGTGCTTGATTAAGGGCTTCAACCAGTCGAACTGAAGTATCTGTGTCCCTTTTCTACTCCTTCACAGTTCTGTGAAGAAGTCTAAAATGCATGAATACTCGTCGGCATGTCTAAGCTTGTGCAACCAGGGGGAACAAGGATGTGGATTTCGGTTAGTGGTTGTGGCTTGTACTGCTGCATTCCACTCGTCGGTCCATGTTATCAGCAGTACTCCAGCTTTAGACGGACCGAGGCAAAGCCTTTCACCGGAAGTGACAGAGAGCTTCATATTCATCGAGCACAGTGAGTCCCCCGAGGGAAGTACGAGGACACCAGAGGCAGAAGATGAGGGAGCAGGGATCCAACAAGCCAAGATCCAATCCAGGGAGACCAAAGTTTTAGCAAAAGCAGGATTGACAGAGACGCTGACCGGGATTTTGCAGAAGGTGGTGGACAGAGACGTCGACATGGTGGTGGGAAGAGAGAGAAAAAAGCCACGTCGTCTGCCGTCACGTTATGTCGGAGAATTTGGTCCGTGATGCGAAAGCGGCAGCGGGAGATGATGCCCGTTTTAGGAAGAGAGGACATTGTTTACGCGAAAACTGCTGACGAAAACACAAAGAGAAGACACGGTTTACGCGAAATATGCTGACGAAAATGTGATGCACAGCCAAAATCTAAAAATCAGGCGCCCTATAAAGACCCTTACCTAACGGTAGCGGGGATAAATTGGAGGAGCTTTTAAGTGGTGAATAAAACATTCTGTATGCTAGAATTTCTCGAAAATATTAATGCTAGTTTTGCGGTCGTCTTCCAAAGAACAGTGTGGCTGTGCTGATTATATAACAAGTGCTTACCCCAATCAGGATCCCGCGCTTAACAACAGACTAACAAGTGTCCCCTTTCCGCCATGTTGTTCCTCATCACCATGATGATGTTTACCATTTGTTTCGTGATTTTCGCGGTCTCAATCTATACTGTATGGTCTTCTGCGCCGTCTGGGGATCAATTTATAATTATCAGTGTGTTCTTTTCGGTGCATTATCCTTCATTCTTCGTTTGCGACATAGCAAAAAAGGCAGGGCCGACCAGTTTTTTCCCCCTTCCTTCCGGTGAGTATGTACTCCGGTCGTTAGAGCCGCATCTGGTCCCGACATTTCTGCCCGCGCCCCCCGTGCTCTGAGTAGGGCTGCACGCCGTGCCCGTCGCGCCGGTTCTACGGGTCCCGTACGACGGGTAGCCGACCCGTTCCGTCAGAGGTTCTGGAAGTTTTTCGACGGGACGGTAACGGGACGGCTTTTCAAGACGACGGCCGTCAAAATCACGGCCGTCAACGGGGGTCGACGGGCGACGGATTTTGGCACAGCAAACCGATGAATCTTGCATATTTCCAACATATTTCGAGCATTTCTCGTGGGTGATACACCTGCATTGACTTTCTACAGTGATTTGTACTGATATGCATCACGCACGACAGCATTCCTACTTCTCAAGTGAACCCAAGTCTTGAGTACATATCTTTCTCAGTATCCTGTTCAACACATTTTCCTTATCAGAATGCAGTTCTTCCCTCGACAAGTGAAAAGAGAAACATCTCGCCAACTTAAAGAACTCTTACCTATCTCACAAGCAAGTGCAGGACTGCTCGCCAATGTCTTTGAAGGCGTGTTTCAGCGCGAATTGCCCGCCAATCCTCAACTTACCAAAAGGTATATTGAGAGGATAAAGCACCCCTTATTTTCTAATGAAAATGGCCAGGTTTATGTATTCTCTGAGTAAAACAGTAAGATGCTCCTTGAGGCTCTATTGGATGTCGGTATAGGCTAATTTCGCTCATGGTTGAACCGGCAACTTCCGTTCACCGTCGACGGCCGTCCCGTCACCCGTCCCGTGCCGTAGAGATTTTGCTAGCCCACACAACGGACCGTTGGGTGACGGGCCGTTCCCGTCGTACACCCGTCGAAACGACGGCCGTGCCCGTGACGGGCACGGCGTGCAGCCCTAGCTCTGAGCGTCCTGGTACCCTCTTCCTTGCACGTTGCTGCATTCATTCACGTCTCTTGAGTCTTGAAGTTGACGAATCTAATCACGCACCTCCGCCTCTGTCAGTCTCATCTGTCATGAACTTACGATCCCCATCGGCCGCTGGATTCGATACCCTGACACCTTGGCACAGACGAGCAATATGTATAACACGGTCAGAGCCTAATATCTGAATCGCTGCTCATTGAAATATCCTTCGACTCTCTTTCGCCCCATCTAACGAAATATTTGTCCGCGTGCTGGGCGGTCATGCACCGTCTGTGCGTAGGACAAATCCATGGCGCTCTGCGCCTCTGCTGCAAATGCGCCATGACTCAAGGTCGTGTCATGTTTATTCGGGTTGATTCTGCGAGTGATTCTCACTCTTTCTTTCTTTCAAATTGATGACTCTTTCTCTTCGCATTCGCATTCGTCACTCTTCCCGATCCTTCGTTTCGGAATTCGAGTTCATCACTCGATCTGAATGAGATACCAATACCAATAGTTGGAGGTCAAGTTGGGGGTCGAAGTTGGCCGTCAGGTTGGGCCCTGAGTTTTAATTCTCAAACACCCTAATTTCACGAGAGCCGTTGGGGAGACTACACAACATGGCTACACAACATGGAAGAATCACTTTTTGTCCTTTTTGTCCTCTTTGCGCTTCGGTAATGTCGTTGCGTCGAAAGGCGTGTAATCCGTGTTGGTTTCATCATCACGTATGGTCTGAAGTACCAGAATGTCAGCTGGAAACGAGAGAGGTACCATGATGTGAAGACGCACTTGCATAAACCACCCAAGAACCTGTGGTCCTGGGAGGCGAATGCTGGTGAACTGTTGAGCCTGTGAGTGAGAGGACTTTGGCCGAACAATCTTTACTACCGACCTTGCTGGAATGGGTTGCGTAGCGAGTGCGAGGTGGTGTGCGAGTCTGAGGAGCTACTCGTTGAGAAGCATAGGAACTCACCCTAGGAGCACAATGGCATTTGGCATGGATCGAAGGATAAAAATAATTGGCAATCGCTCACCCCTTCGGAAATTGCCTTCGAATTTAAAATGTCCTCCCCAGTCGCCCCACCTTCAGCTGCATTATTCGTGATCGAGATATTAACGTCCTTCGCAACCAGGAAAGCAACTGGGTACGCCGGCAGCACCGAGCTATCCTGTGCGTCATTGAAAGCCTTCTGCTTGGTCTCCGCATCCGCCCCTTTGGAAGTTCTCCCCAAGTTTGTAGACTGAATATTGTTTTCTCACCAGATCTATATGTGTACCCATTTTAGATTTCTTTTTAGGGGGGCTCCCCCCCACCTTGGTGGGAAAACGGTTAGGTGCCGTCATGTTTTCAGATGTGACTAGTGGCTTCACACCAACTAAGTGGAAGAGGTTGAAATTTATTCAGGATGCCCAGATCCAGAGGTCAGGCTATGAGATTGCTGGAACACTGCGAGCGGAAATAATGGGACATAAAAGTAAATTGAATGTCGGCAAGAGGTAAATTTAGGACGTGAGTCAAGTTCAAGTTCGGTTGCGCAGGCTGATCGCTATTAATTCCGAGACAATTATAACCAACAGGCGTCAATTACTCCTTAACCAGAACCACCATGTCTGACACTCCACAGACCATTGAATATCGAGGCAATTGCCACTGCGGTGCCTTCAGATTCACGTTCAGGACGCCGCCACTCGAACAAGTGTTCATTTGTAACTGCAGCATCTGTTCCAGGGTGCGTTCCTGGAATCCGAGAATTCCTAGACGAGAAAAATATTGGGCTTTATAGAATGGCTACATGTGGGCCTTTCCGGCAAGCGAACAAGATTTGGCTGTTGTCAAGGGCGACGAAAACAGCACCCTAAGGAGCTACCACTTTGGCAAGGGCATGCTGGCACACAAGGTATGTCCGTCAACGATAAGGAAAGTCTTTGCAGAATGTAATTGAGCTAATCGCAGTTCTGCCCTACCTGCGGAACCTCAGTCATGAGGCGTGGTGCTGACGGGAAATGTGCCATCAACGTTCGTGAACCGGAGATCAGACAGTTTGCCTCGTACTCATCTCTTATACATAGATTCGCACGCTTGCGGATGTGGATCTTTATTCTTTGCCGGTACTCACGAGCGACGGCGCCGCGATTGAACCGCAGTACAAGGCCCCGGCCCCCGTCCAGGTGGAGGCCGTGCCCGAAGGCTCGACGGTATATAACGGGAACTGCCACTGCGGGGCGGTAGGCTTTGCGCTGGTAGCCCCCGAAATAATCACCACCGCATCGGACTGCAACTGCAGTATCTGCACTCGCGTTAGTCCGCTCACACACCATCCATTTTCTCAGCTGTTGACGAAATGAAACAGGCCGGGGCGCTTTGGACCTACCCGCAAGTGACGGCGATGACCTTTCGGGGCCTCGATTCGTTGGTGGAGTATACCTTCGCGAGCAAGTCGATATACCACGGATTCTGCAAAAACTGTGGGGTTGCCATCCGCGCCCGCTTTGACCAGGGGGAAGCCTGCACGGACATGGCGGTGAACGTCCGCAACATGAATGGGTTGGATCTGTCTGCGTTGCAGATCAAAAAGTGGGATGGGAAGTCAATGCTGCCTCTGTATGAAGTGTAAGAGGACGGAGGCTTTCGAGTTGGGTGAAACTCACTTCAGAAGTAAATTGAGCTGATGTTTAAATTGTCTGGACGTTCAAGAAGTAATTCTGAGACCGTTAACAGCCGTTAACATCTGTTGTCGGAGTCGTCCGAAGACCCGTCCGGCCCGGTTTCCCGTCCCCTATACTTCATTTTCCCGTTTCCATATCTACGTTTGCAGTATATATATTCCATGTCTCGAGTATCTATAGCTAGCTACTCTTGCCAAATATCCCCCATTTGCTGCGACTCGTCCGCTCCCTTTCTCGTCTTCTGAAAACATCTGACAAGTATGTGGTTGATCATCAACAAAACCGAACGTGTCTGGCTCATCTGGCACCAGACCAACCAAACGCGCCATGCTGCCAGAATCACATGTGGCCGAAGCTGCATGAAAAAATGGAAACCCGCTGGGGTGGATCCCACTGTCTTTTCTTTTCTTTCCACCTTTTGGTGATCGAAGGAGAATGTGACTCAGCAACTTGAATTGTCCCGCGATTTTGGGTGGAACAAGATTAATTTGGCATTAGTTTTGGATTTAATAGGTAAAGACAGTAAGATTTGGGACTGGGCAGACTTGTAAGTGCGCGCCAATCCCAACTAAAAGGAATGAAATTGAGGGAGTGTAAACGACCCCTGAACCGAGTCCACAGGTACAGGAATCAAGCTTTATTACAGCTCCAAGCCCTCGCGGTGTCATCCAAATTAACGAGGCGCAGGTCGGGGTAAGATTTGTCGACCTTGAGCTTGGACCCTGTGCAGTTGGCATTCCTATTCCGACATGCTGTCAGTTTCAAAATAACGCACTGATAGAGGAAACAGTTATACCCTGCAGTCACATTCACAGCGGAGATCCCTGGGCCACCAGCGCCAGGCAAGAACACCTGCTCATCGATAGTTTTGCACTGGATTGCGGCCGTGGCGACGGCACGCTCGCAGCAGTCGGATAGGAAACGCTATCACAAGCGACCGTAAAGTTGTACCATTCACAGTAGGTCATCAACTTGACCGGCAGAGCTGGAAAGTGCATGACGATTTTTGCCGCCGCGCCGCCGTTGGTCGTGATCGTCGTGGTGCCTTGCACGGGGAGGGAGTTGATGACGTGGTACGCCACGGTCGGCGCGGTCCCGATGAACTTCAGCTCGATGTTCGAAAAAGTCATGGAGGTGTCGGCGGGGTAGTCGAGGTGGTTCATTCGGACACCATACTGCTCGAATGCGCTTGCCCACCCGATGTACATCGGCGAGGCGTAAGTCATGGACAGCGTCGTGTTTGCGATGCCCGTGAATGAAGACGTGAGGGTCCACGAGGTGGCGCTTTTCTTAGTCTGCGTCATCACACCGTTGAGGACCTGGCCAGGCTTGACGGGCACGGATTGGGTGACAAAGACACCAGTTGGACCGACTAGCCACGACGCAACGGTCCATCTGAACGTGAATTGAAGCACTGCGGGCTGGAAGATCACCCCATCCGCTCCGATGCCGTTGAAATAATACAATGTTTGGAAGCCCCAATTGGTTTGTGGTGCAGACGGGACGGTCCAGGTGGCCTTGGACGATGAAATGGGCTGCGACGGAGTGCCATCCCAGACGGCTGTGGTTACCCAGCCTTCGGTATATTTCGTAGTGCGCGCAGAGATGTTGTGTGATGGATCTTTGAGGGAGGGGGCGCCAGTGGGCATGGTGTGAAGAAGCCTGCCGCCGGCATCCAGGAGATAAAACTCGTCGCCGACCATAATTACTTGGCCACCGTGAGGAATTTCGTGAACTGACAACTTGGGCCGCCATCCCGCACCGGGAACGGGAATCATCTCTTCAGATGGGCCTTCGACAGGCGAGGCCGTCGGAAAGGAGCGAACGATGGCGGCGAAAAGTAATAGCGAGTGGAAATATATAGCATTGTACTAGAGACGCGTCAGTACGACTTGAGAGAAAAGAGTAGACTTGCATACACGGAAAATAGAAAGAGAACTACAGAACAAGAAATAGACCCAGGCTTATATTCTGCGCAGATCCTGTCATCGCATAGATGCTTACCACGGGCGGATGAGTCCCTGAACCGTAATTGGATGGTTGTCCTACCACATAGATGCCTGCCACCGTGATGAAGGTGTTGTCGGAGAATTTTTGAGTGTTATGATCGCTGTTCCGCCACGGCATAACAGGCAGTCGACCTAGATATTCAAGCCGCCTTTCCGCCGGGCGTCAGCCATGTTCAAAGGGTTTCGGTCGTTCATACGGTGACCATACGGGGACATACATAGTTATGAGCCAAAAGAGTTCGGACGAGGAGGTTGGGTCTGCGTCCAAGATGCATATCATGTCCGCGGATGAGGGATACCCGATTGACTTGGCAGTTCAACTTGCCCTGCCAGCGGAGTTTGAATTTGGCTGCGTTAACTTGGCTTGGATTAAGTTGTGCTTGTGTCGATCCACAGCGATCTTTCCCACTGTGCAATGACATCCCAGAACTCGAACCCAAGCCTCCCGAATGCCGTAGGATTGCTTTGGGACCTCGAGACCTGCTCGGCATCGTTTGATGCCATCAGTTCGCCGCTGTCCTTGGTCTTAACATCGTCGTCGCTGTTGACGTCAGGGTGAATAAACACTTACAGATTTTCCTCGGAGTTTGGGATGACTGTACATAGCATTAATTGTATCTCAGTATCTGCGCCAGTTGAATCTTTGTGACAGCAAGCCTGCTAGGGCGTGCAATTGCATTAACCTGAACCTGCACCGGGCAGCCAAATTGGAACCCGGAATACAAGTTGAATCGGTGAGCCTGAAGGCTTTCACCTTCATGTAACAAAGCAAATTACAATTAACTTGGGCAATGAACGGCAACTTGCACCATAAAAAATTCAAGGCAATGTGTCAGCAAGTATCTAGAGTATGTTTGACGCACAAGTCAGAAGCTCACCACCCACAGTTAACTTCCTCCAAGTTTTGCTTGTGCAAGTTGACTTGGGCTTGATAAGAACCTAACTTGAAATCGAGCTCATGCTAGAAATCCAACGCCACACAAGTTGATTTGCTACAAGTTAGTGGCGCTAACCAAGGGCAACTACAAGCTAACTTGATCGAATTGGAATAGACCACGAGATAAATATTGATCCGTCTCAACAAGAAAGATAAGTTAAGCTTGTTTGAAAGAAGCGTAGGAATGCCGGCAGCGGACCAGGCGGTGGTTCACAAAAGGAGCAAGAGAGTGTTGCCCTGCATTATTGTTGTCTGCTCTAAGGTGTATCCGAAGCAAAAGAGCTGCCTCAAGCTATGTAGCATTCTGTGCGCGATACAGACGGCGAGTGGCAAGACTGAAGAACGTTTAAAGTGTTGATCGTCGTGAAGGCATGTTGATCCCTTCAAGACACCCACCTGCAACCTCATACAGATGAGCCCAGTGAGTACCGCAGCTGGAGATTTATGTTCAAGGTTCGATGTCTTAATCTCTGGATAGGGTAAGTTTCTTTTTTGACTTGTCTTGAGTTGTGTCACGGGGAAAAAGTTCACTTGCGGTGAACTTGCGAGTGACATCGCAAGTTAACTTGCTCCTGAGTTCAACTCCGATGATCACTTCCGATGCTAGTCACACCGAGAAAGTGAATATTCATTACAGGTAAAAACTTAACCTGAAAAAGGTATTACTCTCTCGCAGACAGACACTTGAATATGAACTGATCTCGTACCTTGATATATTGAATTTACACAAGCAGTCCCTGGGCCGCAGGACCCTCTTCTGCTAGCAGTCAACATTCTGGCAAGACAATTTGAACATTGCCTTAAGCTTGGGAGAACAGTCTTTAACTGAGTTAAATTGAGTTGAGCTGCATTGAGCTGAGTTGAGTGAGCATCAAGGGAACCATCGGGGAATTTAGAGATGTTCTGGTTTGGTTTTCAAACCATGGTTTTGGTTTGGTTTCAGCTGGTTTTGGTTCCAGAATCCTCAAACCAAAACCAAAACCATGGAGCACAGTTTGGTTTGGTTTGGTTTTGGTTTAAACCATGATTTGCCCACCTTTCTGCCATCAAGAGATCCAGGCCCATATTGTAAAGGATTTTTGACCGGATGAGGCTAGAATCTTCATCTCGCAACTCTGCAGCCTGGTCACTTCCCATTTGCAGGTCACGTTCGTGGTTCGCCGAGGTTCGGAGCAGCAAGCTGATCAGCCGACATCTGCTGCATCAATTAATTCTACGGCTTAAGTCATGCAAACTACCATAGTGCTTCGACATGTGAAAGTTGAGCAGGTAAATGTATCTGTAATGGGAGAAGAGTAAACTAAATGCCTGGTTTGGTCCAAATACTACCGGAAAATTTCATAAGCTGGAAACCATGGTTAAAACCATTGGTTTTGGTTTCACAGGCTTCAAACCAAAACTAAAACCAGTATCAAACCATGACCTTGGTTTGGTTTGGTTTCAAAAAACCATGGTTTGGTTTGCTGGTTTCTTGGTTTCAAACTAAACCAAGAACATCACTACCGGGGGAATCCACTGGAGTTGTAAGTTTATCTGTGATGGACAGTGATTGTGCAGACCAGCGGCAGGTATTCCGAATGTGAATTGAGGTGTTGGCATTAGGAGCCAGAATGATAAATTAAAAGCGGTGTAGTGGTAGGATCTGGTTGAGTGCCCAAGCAAGCCTCTGTGTGTGCATGTTTGGTATTGTCCTCTAGCTTAGTCATACTAGCTCTTGTCTTAGACCACTGCTATCCGATCCTTTGCACTGCGATAATGCAGGATCCCCAGTCTCAGATGCCATACCCAACCATTCTGACCGACTACAGCGGAGCTTAAAAAGGCTTCAGATGGACAGAATGGATAATTTTATAAAGAAGGTGAAACCAACAAACAGATATCTGTTGTATACCCCGAAACCAATTTGTTCTTTTGCAATTTTGAATGCCAGTTGGTTGCATTTCCGTGAAGGGTAGTTGGCACTTACACATGTCTTGTTATCAAGTATCAAGGTATCCAGAAATGCCCTATTCATAACAGAAAATAAAGAAGGAAACAAGGTTGCTGGTATAGAAACATCTTTTTGAGTCAAATGCACCGCCTGAGGTCCTTCCCATGTGTGCCTTCAACACAGAATTCTCATTTTCAACACCAGAGGAGATAAGATTCTACTACCATACCATTGGAAATCACGTTGGTGATGGCAGCCTCTAACACAGAAAACCACCTTTATGATTACCTACAGCGACCTGCCTACCTTTAAGTGTGTGTTCTAGCTTCATATTGGAGGTCTGTGAGGCCAGCCAATTAAGAAAACATGCATGCTACCTCAGCCAAGCCAAGCAACTCCAAGTTGAGGTGAGTTGACTTCTGTTGACTCTGGAGTCGGGCAGAGCCACGCCGGTGACTCAATTCAACTTGACTCAGGTCGACTTGGTGAAGTCGACTTAGGGGGGTTGAGTCAGAAGTCATGGTAGCACTATCTATCTCATTAGAGAATAGGGAGCCCTATTCCACGGCTTACAGAAATGGAATAGGGTGCCCTATTGTGGAATGAGATACATAGTGTGGCCTATACATACCATATTTTTTGCGAATTTAACCCCTGTACCTGGTGCTTGGAGTACAGCACAATGAATATTGCTTTGGTTAAATAGTGTGGGAGGGCAGAGGCATAGGGACCCCCATACTAGTGTTTTCAAAATGCAAGGCACAGGACAGCAAAATGGTTTTGTTTTTTGACATTTTCTGGCAGGTTTGGGAAAGGTTTTGTCACCATGCACATTTTTCAGGTAGTGAATTGCTGAGCCAGGCTTCAAGCCCTAGGCCTGCCAGGCCCGGCCCTCTGCTCACCAGGCCCAGCCCGCCCCAATACAGGGCTTGAGCAGGCCCGATGACGCTGAAGCCCAGGCCATGGGCTTAAGCCTGAGCTTCAGTACCACCATTATCCTGAGTTCGGATTTTGATCAGAGAAGTTCTGCAAAAGGTCAGTGTCTCTCTCTTCATAAAATTAAGCAGGTCTGAAGCCTTTTAAAAATCCACTAAGGCTCCAACGGTTTTGGTTTATAAACAGTTTTAAACCGATAAAAGGGTTTTTATTTTCATTTAGTTTATGGGGGGTCGTAAACCATAAACAGATGAAAACTAAATAGTTTAAACCTTTTCCATGTTCAAGATGATTTATGGCCTACAGCACCTATAATTTGTGTACACAGTGTGAGGCTTTGTCTGCCGAGCTTCATCTGTGACGTCCAGCCACGATGAAGAGCTGTGATTGGAGGTCAGTAATGTTGGCAACCCTGCCCAAGATCGGTGATGTCCGATTGATATCGCCGGATTCAGACATGGTTTGACCTCTCCTGCTCTGTTGCTCAATACACCTCAAAATGCTGTTAATTGATGTTTGACCAATATCTGACCTCAAAACAGCTTTCTGGAGTCCCGGATCTTGTGCTTTACTTTTTTATAGCAAATATTATGGTTTATAAACTGTTTAAACGGTTTATAAACCTTTTTCTTAGAGTTTTGGTTTAGTTTACAGCTGACCATCTACTGTTTCTTAAACGAAATGACAAGGTTTTGTTTGTATCTCTTTGTTTCATCCCCATCCAGCTTATCTCCATTCTGTTTCCTGTGTTATCTTCCTCACTCTTCTTCACATATGGTCCAGCCCAACTTACCGTTGACAAGCACAGCCTTCTTCAAAATTAACCTGGATCCCCATGCAATACAACCATTCCCACCGTACCCTTCACCGCTGATGCTATGATGCTGCGCAAGAACTGCGAGCTGTAGAATTGCATTATGCCCAGTGTGGTGCGATAACCACAATTTTTTACCTATTGCTTGGTATTCATGGATACTTTAATTTTTAATATCTTATATATATTGCCGCGGTTTCACTCTCATGGCCGGAGCAAAGCGCAGGCACATCTTGTAAACCTAAACTAAACAGTTAGAGCCTTAAACTCCACCATCTGTCAATCAGCTTCTTTGCCTGAAGATTTTCCGCCATTTATTTATTTACTTCAAACCACCTTTAAACCATGGAAAGATTCATAACAAGGAGTGTGTAACTCTGAAACTCACACATCAGGGAGGGGATGTGAGGCGCAAAGTGGCTGAGCAGCCGCTTGTTTTACTTACAAATGTTCAAAAAACCTCACACCTGCCAATCATGTTCAAAACTTGATACACCTTCTGACCACTTGAACACCTTTTTTTGTGTCCCCAACACCTGTTTCTCACCCGGTGATTGATGTGCTCAGAACCTATATAAGAAACACACAAATAACCCCACTTGACTCGCAATTGGCACAGAAACAGTCCAGAGACTGTTCCAACAACCAATAAACAAATCAAACGGCAATATATGTATGTTTCCAAAGATCCTGATGAGTTACAGCCCCTAGTACAGGGCCTTGTAAAGGTTGTAGGGAGAGGTTTCGTATCTCAAAGAGACTAAGAGCAAGCTGCATAGAACATGTTTCTAGACACGGTGGAAACATAGTTTCCAAGCAAGATAGATTTATAGCTTCACAGTGTGTGTGTGTGTGTCCAGGTGACAGAGAAAACAAGTTTAAAGTAGTCCCCGTAGACTCAAGTAAGGCCCCTAGTTTATAGGCCAAGAGCATTCACAGAGCTTTCCCTAAGAAGGTACTTTCTGAGCAGCACACAGCAGTCACGTTTCTAGAGTTTTCCCCAGGCGGTACTTTCTGAAACCCACTCTGCAAACAACAACAATAATGTTTCTTTCAACAGAGTCCCAGTTTCAACAGATTCACAGAGTTCTTAACAGTTTCCAGGCAGAGCCCAAGTGCATTTCCAGAATATAATATGATTCAGAAACAAATAAGATTTCGACTAATAATGCTACTCTATGAGAGTGCGTCCGCTGAGGATCCCAGATCAACCCAATGCGCAAGCGTATAGCCTACTAGTTCGGGGGATGATGCTGTGTCCATTGTAGAAACACCCCTGGATACTTATACAACCACCAAGACACAATTACAAAGCCCAAAACACAATCCCAATGAGTCAAATGTCTGTTTATCTGCCTCTTTAACCGTGTTTCCATTGGTTGTTCTTCCAAGTGTCGCCTCCCATTGGTTCCCAACTGTGAGCACACCATGTTCCCTTGCCAATTACGAGGCAGGAACCCATAAGCAGCACCCCTGTATTATTCAGAGGGTGTGTTGATCACCAATAGATCGGCACTGCACTTGTTTGACCTGTTTCTGCTTCAACTCAACTCTCCCTTCTGTTACAAGTGTGGAACTTGATAATACTCCTTTGTAGGTCTTGGGAGATACCCGTTTCTGTCGTGTTTCCCAGAAAGGGTTCTTGAGAAAGAACCTTAGAATGCCTTTAGAATTGTGATTCGGATCCTCAGAATAGCCAACCACCTGTTTCGGTGTATCCGCATTTGATGGAAACCGGCAACTCTAGCAACCGAAACACTTGTGACCCAATGTGTCCCCTTAGCATCTCAACACAACACAACACATTGCCCAACTCCCGTTCCTTTGACCTGTTTCTGTTGTTTAAGTGGATGTTGGAAACCAGTCAAACAGAGTTCCTTGACTTGTTAATTGGCTGTATGTTCCCTTATGGTTTTCAGGGTGAGACTTGCCAATGGACATTATAATTCCTTAGAATGTCCACCTGTTTCTCTGTGGTTCACCCAACAGCTACCAGGAACCAGTACTGTTGCATTGAAACAACAGTTTCAGCACTGAGCACAATCAGAAACACGCAAAATTATGTGTATCTAACCATGGCCCAATTACTGGCTTATCACCGGCAACTCAGGCCCGGGCTGGGCCTTGGGCTTGAAGCCGTGCTGCAGGGCTTGGGCTTGGGCTTGGGAGATCTCAAGCCCAGGCTGCGGCCCAAGCCCAGCCTGACCCTGAAATTCACTATTTCCAGGGACCTGGATGATTTCTTTTGAACTCAGGGAGGGAGCAGTGGATAGGACATGGTCCTAGTGGGAGTGAAACATATATTGGGCTGGAATAGGAAAAGAGTTGAGGTGGAACAGATACTTTGCTGCAACTTGGCTGTTTCGCTGAAAAATCTTAATAAGAGTGCTGCATGGTGTGCCGCATACACTAGACAGCATATTTGTCGAGGCACAAAGACTGGCATCAGTCCTCAGTCTTATGTTACCTGATTACTATAATTCAGTGTTGGCCCTAAGGGCTAAGGCCTTAACAGCTCTAAAGCTTAGAGAGGCCTTAGGCTAAGCCTCAGCAGTTTTTGAGATTTTTTGAGTGCCCTTAGAGGCCTTAGCTTTTCTGTGGGCCGCAATTCCGTAGGCTGATGTGGAGCGCAAAGCACAATACATGTGAGGGGGTCGAAGAAGGCTCCCAACTCCCAAATGCACCAATAGCTATTTACATAACTTGTGGTTCATCTCAAATTCATCTAGTATTTAACCAAAATTAGCTAGAAATGTTGAACCAGCAAAGTGGCAGACCTGCATGGGAAAACTGTTCTAAGGCCTTAGAATGAGGGCCTTATCCTAAGCCTTAGACCTTACTAAGCCTTAGAACTTTTCAAACCTGCTGTTAAGGCCTTATGGCACATCACTGCTATAATTAGCATAGTTATTGCGATCAGGTCGGGAACGTTCTGAAAGATGGTTGGAACTGGGCTATTGTTCGACGGGAGCGGTCTCCACGCGAATTTGTAATGCGGCCAGAACTCCCCGCGTAATTTAAAACTCTACACCGGGTAGTGTTCCTGCTGTATAAAAGACGGCCATGCTGAGTCCCCTGATCTGTACTCTTTCCTTTCCCCAAGTCGCCCCTTTTGCACCCCGTCCACTCGAGATTATAATGTTCACCAAGACTGCTATGATTGCTGCCCTCGCCACCCTGACTCTTGGTGGTGTCATCAAGCGTGACGACAACTATCAGGAAGTCGTCGTGCGTGTCCAATTTGCTGCACGGCCTTTCTATTGCTCATCAGCCGTTTTCTATGCACTGCAGATCCCCCAGGGCGAGACTTTCGACCAGTTCACCTTATCCTGGAAGGCCGAGTGCGACAAGCTCTTCTTTGCCTCTGAAGGTGGTGTGTACACCAACGCTACTTTCGTCGAGCCTGCCTCCACCCCTGCCGACGCTCTTGTCTACTGCGGCTGGTACACGGAGCGTCCGACGGTCGTGTACGACAACACCGTCGAGTGCGCCAGTGCTCTTGGTGTTCAGTTTGCGTGAGCACGAGCTCGTTATGGTACGGGTCTTTTCTATTTATCTCCCCTCCCTTCTACGTTAAGGATCTGACGGCACTCAATATCTAGTTTGGATGGAGACTGATGGGTGATTGACAATACCATACGGACTCGCAAATATATACTACAGCGCGCACATATTTGTGGACATTTCTCACGCGTGTTGGCATTAAGTACCTTCGTTTCAGTGTTCACAACTCAATGTTATCATGATGCTTCTCCGTTTCCTGAGGAAGAAGATGTCCTTTGTTAGTCACACCAACATCTTTCGTCTGCTACTCGTCCCATGCACGCACTCGGTCAAATTCTTGGCTACGCCGCAGCGTCAGATATCTCGGCTAACGGTTTTCCGCGTGCTGGACTCACATTTATTTAACGGGAATTATCGTTATATTTCTGCAGAGCAAAACAGATTTCTCCGGTAGGTATGGCGCCATCTGGAGGCTTTGATCTAACGAACGAGGAAGCATGGGAAAACCAGCGAAGGATAGGTGGCTACGGCAAGAGTCACGGCCATTTCATGTCAAGAATCTGTGGTACTGACCGGTCTGATTAATTCAGTTCAGGATCACTGAGAGAAACGGAAAAGAAAGTCGTCGTTTCCAAAGTGTCTGGGAGTTCAATTCGGAGTCGAGTCATGAAACACGGTACATTCCCAGGGCGGTTTGATCAGGATTCATATATCCTCCACGGAGTGAATAGGAGAAAGCCTTTCAGCTCCGCGCCGTGTATAGGTCAATGAAGAAATTGCCCCGAATGAAAGTAAGGCAGACCTGGGGCACGCTTCATTTTGATCTGCAATGGGTGAATGTATTGTGGGAACAGCAATGATGTGGCTGATAGCTCAGTGGCGGTACGATTCAAAGAGGTAGGCGCGAGACTCCACGGCGAGAATCTAGCAAGCTTATAACCTGGCTGAGACGAAGGAGATGCATGCCTTTCGGAAAGTATATCCTCTGCAAAGTGCGCAATGCCAAAAAACGAGGATAGAGATAGATGTAGACCAACGAGAATGATGAAAAGAGTAGCGAGCACGGAATGGAATTCAGGTTGTGCAAAAATATAATGGAGGAATCCACAGGAAGGAAAAGAGGAGGCAAAGCTGAAAGCCATGAATTTGGTTGTAGCGCCTAGCGTTTGATTTGAATTTATCCATGAGGACCGAGTAGTCGACAACTTGGCACAGATACCGGGTCGCAGTCGACGAGACAGGAAGCCGAGCGGGGGCACCCGTTCACTAGGCTACTGGAGTCCAAAACACAATTCATGTCGACACGAACAGGTATAGAGTGAAAAAATTGACATTAAGCATACGAAAAAACGAACTGTATACTCGGGGTCGTGCTGTGAGCATATGCGCCTCCTCGACCGAAAGATTATGCAACCCACACAACCCGCCCTACTCCTTTTGCCGCCCCGTTTACCAACCCCAAACAAACTGCGAGGGCGATGACTTTGAGCCACCGTGTGCCATCGCCCACGGTCGATGTCACCCGCTCCACCCAAGTAGAGGAAGGTTTCCGCATGACGGCGTCGCCGAGGCTGGGGTCAGCGCCCTTCACAGCCTAGCCCGCTAATACACGGACGGACGACGCCCAAACGCGTCGTATGGCATGCCTCCGCCGCGAGGCTACAGAAGACCCTGCGCGCACGCGAGGTCTCCGCGCCGCGTCGCATGCCCGCTTGCAACGCGGGCGCCCTCCTACGCGGCTGGTGATACAACCCTTCACCCCCTGTATCGATAGCCCAGCACCAACCGGCTGTTACGCTCGGGGGCACCCGGCGCCGTGGCGTGCCTCCGCTGCTGCGCAAGGCTATAGACGACCCTGCACCCCGACGGCATCACCAACAAGCCGCGTCAAGCACCCATCCCATCTGCCCGCGTATGCCGCGCAGACGCCCGATGCCGCACCTCGCTTGTGCTCCTCTCCTCTAGAGAGACGGACAACGACGGGTGCAGACGACCTCGCACAGACACCGCTCGTACCAAAGGAGCCGACACCGGCGCGCGCCACCTTCTCCCGCGTTTCGTCCCAAAAAGAGATGGGAAGACAAAGCAGCCAAACGACAAACGACAACACACCTGCTCCGTCGGCACATACGCCGGGTCGAACAATCTCGGTAGGTCCGAGAAGAAGTAGTGTAGGCTAGGAAAACACAATATCGTCAGCACGTCCACGAAAATTCAGGAAAACAGGACTGTAGGAGAAGACCGGGCCATCGTCATCATGTGCCCGGAAAGCCTCCGCACGAAAAGCGCCGAGGTGTGGGGAGCTCTATCGCGGAGACGAAAAGCCCCGGTGTCTCGTCGCTACGCGCGACGGTGGGGGTTCGAACCCACGCCCACATGGCAGAGGAGGGGCGGGAGGGGCACGAAGGAAGAAGAAAGAACCAGGGAGAAGGAAGGGACGCACTTTTCCGGCACGGCGGCCTCGTTCCCGCGGCTCCATGCGGTGCGGACGACAGGCTCGGCCCAGAGGCGGGCGAGGGGCTGAGGGAGGGGGTCAGCGCGCGTTGGGGCAAGGGAGAGAACAAGTGAAGTGAAAAGGGGGGAAGGAAGGGGCGAGAAGAGGAGAGTAGATGGGAGGAAAGGAATTGAGGCAAGGCAAAGCAAGTGTGGATAGCAGGAAGCGGGAACGAGGACATGAGGGGTGATGTATGTAAAATGCGAAGTAACGCTCAAAGCAACGAACGAACGGCGAAAGAAAGACAGACAGACAGACCGCCACGCACCCCATAAAAACCGCAGCGGAAACGGCTCCCCATCCCGCAAGTCCTCCGCGTTCTCGATCAGCACCACGTCGTCCGCGATGCCCTCCCCCCGTACGCCCCTTACGCCCTCATCGTCCTCCCCATTATCCCCGTTACCCCCGCCCTTTTTGCTCCGCTTGCCCGCCAGCGCGGCGAGCGTCGCCGCGCCCTCGCCGGGCGCCCACCCGCGCACCAACCCCGCGTCGTCGACGTCGGCGTACGCGGGCGGGAGCTCGAGTTCCATGTCCGGGAGGGCGTCGAGGAGGTATCTAGGGGGGAGGGTTGTTAGCACTTAGCATTGGGGGAGGGGGAGGGGAGGGGAGACGAATGCAATCGGGACGAAAGAAATAAGCAGGTAGAGGCGGAGACCAGGGTAGGGCGGGAGTATATATCCTGGATGCCTCCACGCCCGCAGCGACTCGTCCGGGGAGGGGGGGACAGCGACGCCCGCTATGATCATGGGCGGGTCCACGCGAGGCGAGGCGCTGCCGCCAGGTGAAAAAGAAAAGAAGGAAGGTAAGGCTCGCCCCGACGCCGACGCCGACTCGGTCACTCGTCGGATCATTGTGGGATGTGCTCCCAGGCCCGCCCCACCCACAACGCGCCAGACACCACACCGATACGCACGGGAGGGACGCACGATCCCCCTCCAAGCGAAACAAAATGAGACGGATATCCTGCACGCAAGCCGCGGAGGAACCGGGGGGAGCAGAGCAGGGGCCGATTCCATTGCGCTCCCTACAGGGACGAGTGGCGCGACGACCCTGCCCTGCACCTTGGGGCCTGCATCACCGACGCAGCCGGCCGGCCCGTAACCCGACAGCGCCAATACACCCCTCGTCGCGCGGACGAACATGACGCCCACGACGACGCCAGCCCCGCGCCGGCCCCACAACGCGCCTGCGGCACCCGAAGTGCGGGGTAGAAAGCGGGAGGAAACTACACTCACTTGAGCCTCCTCGTGAGATTATCAAACACCAGCTGTCGAAAGGACTCGGTCTCCTGCGGAGAGAAGGGCACGCGGTGGATGAGGCGCATCTGCTTGAGGATGGTGCTTTTGCCCGAGTCGCCGGAGCCGAGGAGGAGGACCTGAGGCGTGTCGTCAGTACCACGAAACCAGCTACTTGTGGTGGGGGGCGTACCTTGACCTGGACAGCCATCTTTGCCTTTGCATCTTTGAGCGCCTTCTCCGCCTGCCGATGCAGCTGGCGGTCGCGATCGGAGACCTCTGCGCCCGGGGGGGCGGGGGAGGAGATGCAGCCTCCCATGGGTGTGTGAGTGTGTGTCGCTAGTAGAGTAGTCGGGTTGTAGTGTGTGGGTGTCGTGCGCCGGCTGCTTATTCCGCAAAGCTACCGCCACAGATCAGAAAGGAGTTGTCGGAAGGGGGATCGCGAGGGTGTAGAGCAGCGAACGGCGAGGGTCGGTCGGTCCAAGACAAAAACGAAAGGAACGAAAGGCGGGATTGGTGGGTGAAGGGTGGAGGGTGGCGCAGGACAGATAGCCGACCCAGAGCCGACCAGGTCAAGTCAAGTCAAGTCTAGATTTGACACCCTCTAGATCGCCGCACGGGAGACGCCGCAAGCACTGTAGCCTTTAGCCTGTAGTCTTTAGCCTAGGGCAGCGTTCTTCCTGCCTCTACAAGGGACGACACTGACACTGTACACAGTAGGCGTTAGAGAGCAGACCCAGACAGCCGAGCCTCGGCTGCAATAATCGTGGAGCACCCATCGCGTGGCATGATGATCCCATCACTCTCCGGGTGTCAGACAGCCAATATTAATTTCCTGCTTCTCCTCCGCGGCCGACTTTATGTGTCCCGGGTAGTACAGACGGCGTTTTCTTCCTACCTGAAACTTTTCGGGGCTCGGCTGTTCTTGCGGGGCCCAGCCAAGACGGCTCGCGGAGTAACAGGTGGACGGCCCCCGCAGCCATCTATCACGGAGATTGCGCTGATTGTAAGTACCCAAGGTTATAAGTATACACACGGTGTCTCAGCGCTTATCGCGAGCTACATAATCTCTCGCTCCTTCTGGACCGGATGAAACACTCCTTTCTACATCTATTGCAGGGTTGCCCACTCCTTTCCAGACGACTAGCGACTCCTGTCGTGCACATCGTTCTCCCGTCTCGAGACTCAGCGCTCAGCTATGGCAAGGACCCAACCCAACCCAGGGAACAAGACTCAGTACGCGTTGTGGAGCGCGTCGTCCACACCAACTTACCAAATAGCAGACACCGATTATCCCGTGGGCACCACCCGTTCGACTCGGACGACCCGAGCCCGAGCCGTAGTTTCAAGCGACCGTTCTGTCAAGTTTTTTTTTTTTTTTTTAGCTTCTCGTTTCTTTTCGCTTCGCTTCGTTTCGTTTTTTACATACATTGAATACTCCGCCGCCCGCCCAGGGTTGGCAATCGGCGACTACCGTTTTCTATTCTACTCCACCCCAATCATTGACACGCACCCATGCATCCAAGAACCCAACTAAGAACCCCGACCGCGCGCGGTGCGCATCTACATCCCATCACGCACACCGCTTTTACTGCTGTGGAGGCGCCCGTTCAACCATGCATGTTCAAGCGAGAATGCACAATTTTTATCTCAGGGACTGAAGCCCGCGCTTATTCCTGCCCCGAGTTGCGCCTTGATGCTCTGTCTCTGTGATGTAAATCTGTTGTCTAATTTTGCACCCAATATACTCAGGGACACTCACAGAGAGGAAGGCTCGGTTGCGCGCGGTGCGCATCCGCAATTCGTAGGCCCGTGTTCGAATGTCGCCCGTTCGACTCGGGCCCGAGCCATAAGCGGATTGCGATGATTTTTTTTCTCAATGTCTTTCAGCTCTGGCATCCAATACCACCCACCTCACTCCTTCCGAATTGAGCCCCGACAATCCACGATTTTCATTTGCTTCAATTCCAATCTCTAATCAAAATGAATGGCATCGGGTCAACTCCCACACCAATTAATCCAGTGGGATAAATCAACCTCCAATTTCGCACTCACGTATTCAAGGGCTCAGGCAAGTGAGGAAGGCTCGGCAGCGCACGGTGCGCATCCACAAATCATAGGTGCTCGAGATCAATTGTTGCTTCTGTGGACACCCCTGCCCGTTCGACTCGGGCCCGAGCCATGGCGTTGCGAACGGTTGAGATTTTTTTTTTCGATATTCTCTTTCATCCAAGCCCGCAAATGTTCCTGTGAAAATTAGGGTGAGGGAGGCTCGGTTGCGCGTGGTGCGCACCCACATCTCGTTTCCAGTCCGGCCTTGTTATCTGGGCCTCGCCCGTTCGACCCGGGCCCGAGTCATCCAGACGGAATATTGTTTTTTTTTTTTTTTGCATATTCTTTTTCTGGCTTCCAACCCCGCCCGCCTGACTCGCTTAATACGAATCGAGCCTTCGACAGTTTATCTTCGTTCCCAAAGAACCCCACCATGGCATCGCATCGACTCAACCACCACATATTTCCCAATTTCGCAGTGGTGTATTCAAGGGCACAGTCGGGGTGGAAAGGTCGGTTGTGCGCGCATCCACATCCCGTCACAAGTAAGCCCCAAGTCACCTGGGCCCGCCCGTTCAACTCGGGCCCGAGCCATTCGCCTTCATCTCATTGGCAGTTATTTTTTTTCTCGGACCTTTTCTGCTCTCATTCAAGCCCACTGACATCATTCTATAAACCAGGAAATTGATCGGGTTATCGTGTCAACTCGGCCCGACCCCGTCGCATCCCGGTCTTAACGTCCATGCAGTGTTGTAAATTAAGGCCTTATTAAGGGTCTCAGCTGAAGTTAAGGCCTCAACGGAAGCCAAGGGCCAATTAAGGGTATGAAGTTATGGGTAGATTAAGGGTTAACATTGCGAAGAAGAATATCAAAAACCGGAGACGTGATGTCAAATTTGGGGAAGAATATTGAGTCTAACCTTCAAATTCATTGCCTGAGTTGTTGCTCAACACTCAGCAATAAACTTCATGACTTGCTTCTATGACTTAATACAAGCCTGTGCCGACCAAATACAAATGGGGAATGGTCCCAAGATGAAAAGTCTATCAGCCAGGCAGTAAGTAACAACTCAAGGACCAGAATTTTTGTGTTTTGAACTTTGGTGCAGACTGTCTGGCAGGAGACACTAGTTTTGCCCGGAGCTGAAAGATCATGTGTCCATGGTTGTGCTATGTTAAGGCCTAAGTAAGGGCTTAATTTCAACCTGGCTGATGTTAAGGCCTTAGCTTAACTTCATGTTAAGCCCTTCATTTGTTAAGGCCTTAGCCTTAACTTATAACACTGTGTCCATGCCCTCCGCCGTCGCTCGTGCTCATCGACCCACGAATGTGCTCCATCTTCTTCTCCACCGTCTGGAAATACATTTAACAGCACACTGTCTCTTGCAGTGCACACATCAGAAATTCCTTTGACCGGAAGAAGCTCTTGGGCAATTTTTCCGCTCAAAGGCCTCTTCTGATAACCTCCTGGTCATCCTGCGACCTCAAGCCTGGACCATGAGCTGTGACTTCCGGTGCAAAAACAGGGTCCTTTCATTTGCTCCCAGCCAAGGCTGTTCCTTCTAGAAAGGCTTGCACACAAATCGGGCCCACAGCTGTACAAAAGCTGTGTCATCCCATCGTATAAAATCGCTTCAAAAGGACCATCGCCCTCGGAGAGAAACACACTCTCTCGAGTCTTCATTTCATTTCCCGTGCCGACCCTCAACATCCCCCCGATACGATGAACGGGCAGGACCGGTTTCGGCGCCTGTCTCGATTTCTGCCACGGAAGCGATGGAAGGAATCCACGGCTGTCCTTCTTACATGGGATGTTGTTCGCACCTCATTGGAGGTCGTGCTATCCTCGGCCGACCATTGCCCGCCCCTGAAATCCGCAGTCGGGGGCGTCATTGCTCTGTGCAATATCGCGGAGGCATGTCACTCTTACTTCTCGTGCGGTCTTCTAAAGCTGATATTGAATTTTCTCCGCAGCGGGCGGCTGCGTGCGATGAGAATGCGGAAATTCTGATCTGGCGAGCCGTCGCCATCCTGGACACGATGTATCAATCCATCGACGCTAACGCGCCGATTCCCTCGCATCTCCTAAACGGGATGGTGCAATTTGAACAGTGCGCTAACATTCTAAATCTGTTTGTGCTGTGTTTAATGTGTTTTCTGCGCTAAATCAGGCTCATACTCGAGGTACGGTTGGCGATGAAGGCCATGTTGAAAAGAAAACGTGTTCTTCGTGTTCTGCATTTACGCCGAAGCGAGTCGCAACTGGCCAAATTTACTGCCCGACTTGACTCGGTAGCTGAGGTGTTCACGGTATGTGTTTAGTTAGCCAGGTCTCTCCAGTACTGATATTCGGGTTACAGATCGGGAGTATGACCGTTCAGACCATGTCACTCTGCCGTATCGAGGATAAGGTAGAGAGTGTCTCTCAGGTTACCTCGGCACTTGAACGCTCCAATGTCCGTTGTGTCCATCCATATTGTCCTTCAACCTTTGCTTACAGATGGCTGCTACAGACAATTTCACTTGCCCGCATCGAGGGTAAAGTGGACGGCCGTCTCTGCTGTTGCATCCGAGATTCAGCATTCCAATGTCCGTTGACCGCATTCATTCAGAGTTAGCTTCACTCACAGTAAGCCATTCACAGGTCCTTCTCCGCCAAGTCAAATTCCGTGGTTTCGCCTCAAGACGGGAATGGAGAGATATGGAGTATTGCCCCGGCTGGGCATGGCCGGGTGGGGGCGGACTGAATAGCCTTTGTCAAGTTATCCCTATTTTTGGAACAATAATGATGTACTACTAGTAGAAATAAGGCGGGTAGGGCCGGCAAGCGGCAAGGCCCGCTACCTGAAATACCGGAAATGATGATTTATTCACTCTTTGAGCATACAGACAATCTCGAAACATTTAATTAAGCAAAACCAGTGCCCCGCCGTCCCGAAGATTTACCCTTCTCTCCAGAAGCAGTTCCTTTACTTCTCTTTCTTGGTGGTGCCTCGCGCGAGTTTTCAGAGTCATCAATTATATCAAAGCTTCCAAGGGTTTCCTGTGACGACGACGGGCCTGCACTTTTTCTGGCTGGCGTTGGAGTACCCGGTGTCTGATGACCGCTGTTAGAAGTTGTGAGCGGCCAGAAAAGTATAAGTATCGCAAAACTCACGTAGAAAAGAGATCTGTCATTCCTCGCTGCGGGGTATACGGAGTGGACATAGCGGGTGAAAAGTCAGTGGGATTGTGGGGCACTGGGGGGCGCCGTATCGCCACAGGACCGTCTCCTTCATCATATACCCAGATCTGCTTCGCTTCCAGCTGGAAAGTCTTGGATGTGTTAGTAAGCAATATACAGGAGCACATCAATCAGTACCTTGTGAACTCGTGACCTCTCCGTGAAACCGAACGTAGATACCTGGACAATGGCCATGATCAGGGCACCAGGTCGGAAGGCATTTTAGAGTTTCCAAGGCGGAATGAGGGCTTTATTGTGGTCGCAGATGTTAAGTTGTGTTGCCATGGCAGATTCAAGCATGAAGTACGGGGGGCCATTGAAGTCGTAGTAGACCCGTGGATCATAACCAGCACCGAGCCTGATTTCGCTATCTAAATGGTGTGTGAGCCGACCATGTGACGTTATATACAATTGAATGTACCAAGGGAAGCTCGAAATCGGTCGGTCACCGGATTTATACTTGAATTTGTTGGTTTCACGCTCCTCGACGACCGCGGGCTCAGGGCTGGAGTCTCGTCTCCTCCTAACACGTAGGGATTGGAGGTTTTCTTCCGCGCTTGCGGTGTACTTGCTGCGCCGGCCGCATTCTCAGTGTTCGAGGGAGCCTGAAAAAAGTAAACAATGAGTAACAAGATGAATCCGGGAGATTTATGTCGCACCCCATAAATTTTGCCTGTCACAATTACCAGCAAATCCTGGCGATCGCTAGTCGACGTACTTGAATGGAGGACTCCTTTATAAAGGACGCTGGTCTGTAGAACTTTCAGTTGTCGTTGTTCAGCTAATGTTGGTGACTTACTTTTCCAGATTTTCTGTCGATGGCTCTCTCTACATTTTCGAGCTCCCGGGCGAACGCGATTTGATCGAAGAACTTGTTGGTCAATTTGTCAGGTGCATCGGTAGGTGTCTTGAGAACGAGAACATGGCGAGGTGCATTTTTGTCGGACACTGGTTTGAACTACATACAAGGTAAGGTGAGTGGGGACGCATTATGGAATAGGTATTCTTACGGCAGCCTCGAGGCCTCCCTCATAATGGTTCCCATTTGCGCGAACGACTGTACCATGAGTAGCATCGGCAATTTCGCCTAGTGAGCTGAATGAGACCTTCGGATTATGTGCAAAGCATGCGACTTACCAAAGACCACAGCGTGGTACACGGCGGCATCAGCTGAAGTGCCCACTTTGAGCAACGAGTTCAGGCCCCAATGCTCGACTCGAAAGACGTTTGCAGGGTGCTTGGCACTGCCAATGAGCTCGGCATTGGCAAGAAGGTCTGGCTTCTCCTCGAGTTCCGATAAAAATGACTCGTACACTCCACCAGGTGCTGAACGCCGCTGAAAGCATTGCATATCGGTATAGTCTGTGATGCTGGACTGAGACATTGGAAAAAACGAAGAGAGCGGAATGCTTGCCGGCTTAAATAGAGCGCAAGGGTTAGGCTGATGAGGTGACGTCTAGAATATTATGTATTGAAAACAGTTCCATGAGAAATGTTTCAAGCATTAACGGGAAATAAATTCGTACCTATGACGCTTGTCGGAGCTGAGACCGTGTCGCAGATAGTGTGTTCTGAAGCACCAAATCTTGGTTTTCTTCCCTGAGTTGTATTATCCAGCATTTGGAGTGGCAGCGAGCAATCATAGCTTCCTCAATCACGGTAAGATCTTTAAGCTCGTCAGGAACAGAACCCAGGAATGTTCTATTTGCCAACGCCAATGCCGGCAATTTTTTATTCTTCAACGATGAATAACAGTTCTTGCAAAGTGATAAAGTTGGTCTACCACCGTCAGGAGGAAAAGAAACACCGTCTGGATCCACAAGCACATCACGCAAGGCACCTTCGTCAAAGGGCATGGTAGGTGGAATGGAACCAGGGCGTAGCCATTTATAACAGTCCAGCAAATTTGCTTCCTCAGGTTTCAAATCGGGACGTTTGAGAACATTAATATCAAAATCATCAATAGGAAGTGAACAGTGAGTTCGAAGAGGTACTGATTTGGCACAGGAAGCACACGTAAATGTGGATAGAGCTTCTGAAGAGGTTTCTTGGCGGAAACAATCCAGAAGTTTGTTTTTTAGTGATTGAGGGACGAGCTGGGGCCAGGAATCACGGATATTTGCAGTGTCTGATGGTGGGAACATTTGTGCCTCAAGCTTGTTCTGTTCTATTCTTTCTGAATTTTTACCTTTGCGCAAGTCATTAATGTAACCTTTCAGCTTCTGACGTAACTGGCCAACACTTTCTGAATCATCATGATTGACTTCCAAATTAGATAGAATACGGTGTGTATTGAGTTCTGGGAAATTTTACTTCCATAAAGAGCAGAAAGTATATGCACCTGTAAATCAGGGTCAATTTGATTCACCCGCCATTCATCATGGACATCTGCACAGTCAGGTACAAGTAGATCAACATCAGAGACAACTTCAGGACGATGAGATTCTGAATTTTGTGAACAATTCCCCGAGATTATGTGCTGTGTGATTTGGGTGCGGAGAAATTCAATTGTTGCCTTGTTCGGAATCTGAATGCGATGCAAAGCAGCAATGGATATCAGTGCCGGTCTTCGAAGCTACTCAAAGGAGTAGAACAATTCAGCAACTGTAGCGGAAGACCGATGGTTGATGTCTACTGAACAAAGGTTCTCTGAATATTTTCGTAGTTCACCACGAAGCCTGAAACGTAAATTTCGCACACCAGAGACATGGATGTTCAAAGCAGCGGCAATATGTGCGAGACTTTCAGTGGACATCTGAGTCTGATCAGCTTCAAGCACAATATTCAATATTGCCATAGACATATCGGCGGCTGATGCAAAACCACCACAGATAGCACGACAGCCTGAACGGTCTGGTCGAGGGAATTTGGCTGTGTCAACATGGTAATCTGTGCACGCACCAGTAACCATATAGTGGAGGAGAACACGTCTACATTGAACTAAATTGAGGTTGCTAAATGGGATTGCATGAAGTTCAAGAGAATGTTGTATTGTGGAGAGATCACTATGAAATACGGATATGCGTGTACGTCGTACATGATGTCCCAAAAAGATTTCACGCAAAAGGTGCAGAGGAGTCATTTGCATCAGATCATGCCCAGAGGCAGAGGTTGAAGGCCCAGAGGCTGACATAGCAGACCCGAAGGACATTGCCATTGTAGAAGATCCAGGAGTTGATGTTAAAGGCCCGGAGGCCAATGTACAATCAGACACTTGTATCGAAACATCATCGGAGGGCCAGATGCCTGAGATATAGGGTACAGGGGAATCAGATAGCCGGCTAAGGGCACCAGATTCCCCATGAGAATCTGTGAAGTGTGAATTAGTGGGGACCAGTCTCAATGGCAAGCAAACCAAATACTTTGTGACATATTGTCCCAATGATCAGGAGTCCCCGGAGGATGGTCATGAAACAGGTGGTTAGACAATGATGCTATCAACGTGGGACTAAGAAAGAGATGAAGTGCAGAATGAGATAATACTTGAAACGGAGCCAGTGTGGATGACACCAGAGGTAAGCTGAAAAGAGGCGCCGGGTAAAGTTTCTCGACAGAAGAACAGCCAATCCCGGCCAAGAACAAGATCATAAGCCAGTGGGGAGCTGACTGAAAGACTCATGTGCATAGAGCATATTGTATTTCCATAGGGCAAAGTGAGAATTCTGCTAGCAGTAGATCTGGAGACAGGTATTCCCGAGGCCAAGACCCAGTCTAGCGAGATGCAAGACTTCTCTGAGCCAGGATTGAAAGATGTTGAAAGCGGTAAGTTGCAGAAGATCGCAGAAGCAGCCATTGAGTGAGCGAGGTGAGGGAAAGAACAAAGAGACGGTGTTACGACGTGGCTATTGGCAGGCTTCGGAAGATATCCGGGAGATAACTAAGCAAAAATGACGAACTTCGGAGATATCCGGGTGGTTGATAAGCAAAAATGACATGTCATAGACGGCCATCACCGTTGCCGCAGTATTTTTGGCGGAGAGATCAAAGAGGTCAGTGCTGATGTAAACGAAAATGACCAAAAATGTCGTTTACTGCAAGTTGCGAAAAATCAGGCTCTCTATAGAAACCCTTACCTAAAGGTAGCGGGAATTGCTGTCGATTTGCTCTCGATGTACAATAAAGCTTGATAAGGAAGGTAGGGCCGACGAGCGGCATGTGCCCACTACCTTGAAACACTCTGGGTGAAGGGAATATTCCAACATCAAGTAAAACTGCAGACGGAACACGCGCTATTATTAAAGACTAGGAAACATTGTAAATTTTATGTAAATGAAAGTGACGATTAAAGTTTTGCGAGTTGTAAAGCAAAAAGTGTTCACAGAACCCAAATCAATTACGGCGAGTCTTTTTGGTAGGGGAGACCGATTTGAGGTTATTGAAGGTGTCCTCCACCGCGGCATCTGGCTCCGCACCTAGTACGTTTCGGCGTGACTGGAGCTGGCATGCTGAGGATCGGAGGTGTCCACGTAGGTCCGTAACCTCTATCTATGATGGAGAAGCTCTTGCTGAGATATCATGGCATACGCACACTTCTGAGCATCTTCTTGGCACGGACTGTTAAGTCTGTCTCAAGGGATCAACATGTCCAAGTTTCTTCACAGCGAGCTCGAGCATAGAAAAATGCAACATGGGTCTTGAGTTGGGACTTGGTAATATAATCTGTGATATAATAAGAATCCCCTTCGCGGACGCAACCCGAACCAACGAACTTTATGTCCATGTTGCAGCGGATCGCCTCAATCATCGTCGCGTTGAAATTGTTAACCAAGCCATCGAGGCATCTCAGGGAAATTTCACCAGTCTCAGGATCAAAACGAGCTTTCTGCTTTGAAATTATCTTCGTGAAGGTCAAATGTACAGGTCTTCGGCTCTGGTGGACCGCACCAATATTTAAAACATGTTTTAGAATGTTCATGACTCTGATATTTTGACACAAGATTGTGCATATCTTGTTGTCTGTCAGCCGAGTTGCTGACGACTGGTGAATGAGAAGGAACTGAATTGCTTCTGTCAATAATGGGAATGCCACGGACCGAGCAAGGATGAAGGTTATTTGACGGGACCATCGACCGGCGGGTGCGGCTCAGTTGGAATTGAATTCGAAATTGTGTCGTCCAGAACGGCCAATAGACGTTTACAGAACTCGGTGTCCAAAGGATCAGAGCTGAGAGCCCTTTTCTTGATTTCATTTGGGTTCAAGCCCCCGTGCACCCAGACTAGCATATGACAATGTAAAGTGCCTCGTCCTTGAGCCTCGACGCATCCATAGTAAGCATTCACCACACCAAGAATTCCGCCTTCTAAATTTCTTTGGTCCGGATCAAATCCTAGCAATGCCGAGATGAATGCCTTCATGTACACGTTGAAAAATTGAGCAGCAACAATCGGATTTTGGCCACAAGTACGGACTGATCCAGTACTTGGTTCTTCAACAGGCAGCAAGGAATCGACATCAATCTCTGAGCCTGCTAAGAACTTGACAATAGGATTGTAGACATCGGCCGGGTTGATTGTAATGTAGAAACTTGGCAGGCCCTTTTCAACCATGAGACCACGAATTTCATTTCGCATATTAACTCGGGTGGCAGATGAACCAGGTACGGAAGCAGTCACGGCATTCACTTGCTTCAGAAGATTCAAAACCTTACGTTCTTCCTCGTTTTTCGGAGATACTGATTGGCCATTTGCAGCACGTTCGGCACGTTCGGCAACCTTTTCGATAATGTCTGGGGATAAAGAAGCAAACTGCGAAGCAACGGAAGAGAAATTTGCTTTTTTGACTTTGAGGGATGTCTGTAAAAGCATCTCCCGGTGTTGTAGAATGTTGAACGCAGTGAACAGGAAAGAAGGGTGCTCCTGGAACCGCTGATCCGTGAGACTGAGCAAGTGTTTAACATGGCCGCTTCAAAGACACAACAGCGGGACGTTGACATCTTCAGGTCCACCGATACCATACGGGAAAGGGTGGGATGATCATTGGAAGCAAGTTGCCATCTTGCTTGAACTCGTTGGCAGGTTCGCGATCATGAGGGATCTGAATGTAGCCTCCGCCCTTCTTTTTCACATGGCGTAAGACAGCTGCTCGGAGCTCGTTTGAAGAAGCGTGGCAATCAACATCTGTAATTATCACATTTGGAATGGGATAGTTGCAGAAGAAGCTTATTTGGTTCGGAAGCCTTTTCAGGGGATGGGGTTGGCATCATACCGGGCAGTCGACGCTTCGTTGCTGCGCCAGGTCGGATATGTTCAATTGAGAAGGGTAGAACGGGATTGAGCTCAAGCTTGTCGCAGACATTCTTCACTCAAGGTGACTCCCTTATAAAATGGATTGTGAACTTTAAGCCACTGAAGGGCGGTCCGGACACGATTGGCGTTTACTGCGAGTGGTTTGGCATGCTCTCGGAGCCATTGGTCGTTGGAGGGGATGCACCGACGAACAGAACACATACAGGTGACACAATATCTTCAACGGCGGGTGGGAGAGTCAGAGCAAGCTGCAACGGTTTGCTGGGGGTAGATGATAATGTGGCCCTTGACCCCGCGCTGAGTTGAAGCGAGCACAAGATCTTGATTTTCCTCCTTCAATTGAATAATCCAACATTTTGAACGGCATCGGGCAATCATTGCTTCTTCAATTACGGTGAGATTCTTGAGTTCTTCCGGAACAGGACCGAGGAAATTTCTGTTGGCCAGTGATAAAGGAGGCCGTTTGTTGCGCTTCAGGCATGAATGGCAAGTGGTACAAAGGGACAGTGTTGGGCCACCGCTGTCGGGAAACGAAAACACCATCGGGGTCAACAAGTAGATCACGAAGAGGGCCTTCATCATAGGGCATGGCAGGTGGTACACAGCTTGGATTAAGCCACTTGTACGTGTCGAGACATAGAGCTTCATTTGGGTCCAGATCAGGCCTCGAAGAAACATGTGAGTCAAAGTCAGCCAATGATAATGTGCAGTGGCCGCGGAGAGGTACCGATTCGCTACATGATGCACAGGTAATGGTCGCGAGCGCTTCCGAAGAAGTTTGTTCACGGAAAGATTGATGATCTTGTCCTTTAAGCGAAGGGGGAACCATTTTTGGCCAAGACGTAATTATTTCTTCCAAACTCGTGTTCATGACGTGCCTGGGCCTCGGCCTTCTCCATTTGGATGTTGTCTCCACGTCTTTCAGCTCGCTTACCCCTGCGCAATTGGACGATGTGGTCACGAAGCTTCTTCTCAGGTCCCGAAACGATTCCGAATGATTGTAGTCAATTTTCAAACCAGTGAGGAGGCGCCGCAAAGGATTCAAAAGTAAGTTTGCTACCACTGAGGGCGGTCAGAACATGAACTTGAAGGTCGGGATCAATTGAATTTGCACGCCATTCCTCACATACATCTGCACAGTCCGGGAGCGAGGACTTCAGGAGGAAGAGGATTTGGTGAGTGTGACTGAGGAAAACTGTGCACAGCGACCCGAAATTATATGGGCCGTGATTTCATCTCTTATATAGTCAACCGTGGGTTTCGAAGGAAGCTGGATACGATGGAACGCAGCAATGGCAATCAATCAGACTTGCGATGACTTTCAAAGGAATTGAAAAAGTCAGCAACAGATACACAAGAGCGCTGGCCTGAATCAGCGGAATGAATCATTGCAAAGAACTTCTAATCGCAGCACGCAACTTGAATCGGAGGTTGCGGGAACCAGATACAGTGATAGTCATTGCAGCTGCTACATGACAATAGTGCTCAGTTGGCATTTGATTGTGATTCGCTCCGAGGATGGACGTTGAGCACCGCTTCAGACACATCCGCGGCGCATGAAAAACCTCGAGATATCACGCGGCAGGCAGCAAGTTCATGGCGCATAGAAGAAGCATCACGAGCATTAGATGGATTCTCAAACAAGTACCGGTAATGATATGGTGGATCAGTGCATGACGACATTGACTGAGATTCATATCAGCATACGGGATGCCATGCAAAGCAAGAGCATGCTGGAGTGCAGGTAGATCTGCATGGAACACTGAAGTTCGCACACGGGTGGTATGGTGACCAAGAAATATATCGCGTATGATATTCGTGGCATTCAATGGTACATTGTTTTAACATATTATGGGACGTGGATGGGCAGCGGCATGCAGACTGGTCAATACAAACACAGTCGTCCACTGGATCAAGGATGAGTCAAAAACTGACAGGCCGCGCAAGCAGAAAACCAGCTTACCACAAGGTGATTCCATTACAGCAGCAGGGAAGACAGGGGAGGCATCGAACGAGGAAGAGGAAGAAGGATCACGAAGATCAGAACCGCGTTTTGAGGGAGAGCCAAGTGGAGGCCGCCGAAGATCAAGAATCCCGGAAGAAAGTTGGAAGCATGTGTCAGGAACAGCTTCACGACAGTATTGCAGCCAGTCCCTGCCAAGGACAATGTCAAAGGATAGGGACGAGGTAACAGCGACGTCGATGTGTGTCGAGAAAGCACTGTCGACAGAAGGCAGAGTCAAGATACCAGAAGCGACGGAGTGCGAAGCTGGGACCCCAGAGTTCAAGACCCAGTCAAGAGAGAGCTTAGATTTGTCTGCATGCTGGTCAAACATAGTGGACAGAGGCAAATTGCGGAAAGTAGCCATGGTGGTGGAAGCAGAGAAAGAAGCAGCGATGCCACGTCGCATCTCAGGGTCGGATGAAGCGATGTCACATCGTTGGATGGTTTCTCGACGACACACCATTACTGACTCAAATCTGATAGACCTGTCAAAAGGGACCAATGGTAAGCAGAGAATAAGAGCTTACGCAAAAAATGCTGACGAAAAATGAGACTGTCTGCCAAAAGTCGATTGATTGGGCGCCATAAGACCCATACCTAAAGGTAGTGGGAATTTATGTACCGAATAATCCTCTTCGAGCTAGAGCCAGTGGAAGATGTTATCGCCCCAGAATGTGGCGCAACGTCGAGGTGGCAGCAGAAGTGATGAGAAGGTAGCAAAAGATCAGTAAATGAATCGCGCCAACTTAGCTACATACCTCAATCATGGGACGTCACATCGCGTCGAGGACTTATTCCTTGCTTATTCCTGGCCCGAGTGGCGCCTTGACGCTCCACAAAAACCTTTTCTCTGTGATGTAAATCTGTTGTCTAATTTCGCACCCAATATACGCAGGGACACAACACAGGAAGGAAGGCTCGGCCGCGCAGTGCGCATCCACGATTCGTAGGCCCGTATTCGAGTGTATGTGGACCCCGTCCGTTCGACTCGGGCCCCGAGCCATATGGCCGTTGATGCGTGTTTTTTTTTCGTGTCTTTCTTCTATCATTCAGTCCCGCCCACCTCACTGCTTACGAATCTTCGACAGTCCACACCAGTTTTCCTTCGTTCTAAAGAATCTCCACATCACACTAGTCGACTCAGATACATGATGGTGAATCCTTCACCTAATTTCGCACTCCCATATTCAAGGACACAACAGAGGGAGGAAGCCTCGGCCGCCCGCGGTGCGCATCCACAAACCATGAGAGTTTACTGTGGCACTTGTGGACCCCCGTTCGACTCGGGCCCGAGCCATAGCTGTTGCCGTCTGAATTCTTTTTGGTCTTTGGTTTTTTGCGTCCTGGTTTCGTTTCTTTTCCATGGGGAATCAACCAAATACTCAGCCAACCAGTCAAACTCGTGGCAACCGGCGACTCTCCGCATCCATGCTGTCTGCATTGTGTATTCCATCTCGATTTTGCACTAACACGGCCCAGAACACGGCTTGGGGAGGAATGGCTCGGTTGCGCGCGGTGCGCATCTACATCCCATTAGGCACACACTGCTTGTACTGCTGTGGAGGCGCCGAAAAAAAGAGCTGCACGTCAGCGCTGTACGACATTGATTGGATGTTCGAGAAAATGGGATGTTTTCTCACCCATACAGCAGATTGAGCAAAACCTAATAGTGGGTGGGCCGCACCCGCGCCTTGTGAAGGAAATGTCGGCAGGGACCCCCGTTCGATTCGAGGTTGGGGTCGTTCATCTTGTCATTGGTTTCTTTTTTGGAAGACTCCTTCTTGTTGAGGTGGTGTTCTGTTTTCATCGTCCGCCACCGCATGGCACGGGGTAAGTTCAGGCTCTGTGGTTCACTACTTCGAACATCCATGTACGCCGCCACTGGACGCCTTCGCTGTCGGATTTCAGGGCTTTCACCGACGCATAACCAAGTGTACAGGTGAGCCTGCTGCAAGATCCGACGGTGGTTGTCCGCTCCTGCGCCTTGTGAAGAAAAGGTTGAGAAATTCTAGCAGGAAAGCACCCCGTTCGATTCGGGGTTGGGTCGTACGCCTCAACTTGTGCAATGTTTTTTTTCCTTTTTGGGTTCAGTCCCTTCTCTTTGGGGTTCACGAGTTTCCAGTTTCCGCCACTCAAACTGGGTTTCTGAGGTCAGACCCAGAATCCTTCTTTGTTGACTGAATCCAACATTAATGGAATCTGCAGACAGCCACCCGGTTTCAAAATTGATTGTCAACTCCAAGTGTAACTCTGCGGCGCCGTTTGATTTTGATTTTAACATATCATACAGTATGTGCGATGCTCCACATTAATTTCTTGCGACACCGAACCAGCATTGACACAACTCGGTCCGTTGAGAAACCCCGAAATTATCCTTCATCGCCGCTGGAATTTCAGACTGTTGAGATTCCTGTGAATTCCGCATAGCGCGCGCTGAACATCCTCAAGTCATTCCATACGTCTTTGAAAGTCCGGAATTGATTCGGTTTCCTGACTGGTGGTCTTTTTCTAGCTCCCTTGTACCGTTCTATGTGGATTTCTGGCAGGGCGAATGAACTGTGGACAGTCTCCGGTCAAGTCGCTGGTGCTCTAAAAGGCGTTTCCGACACGCACGGATACTGTGAAGTGCGTATATGCCAAGGTGTCTATAGTTTTCAGACAGCTGCAATGAAATATCGGCACCCACGCCGTCACCTGTGACCGTTCAACCAGCGTTCTAGCCTCACAAATCCGTGCTCTCCGTGGTGGACATCTTCCCTGGTTGAACAGAGCTATACATTCAGCTCATTCGCCCACGTCCTGGACTGTTCATTATCCTTTTGCTCCGACCTCTCAGACTCCACGCCTTTCTGGATTGGGACTCCGACCTTAAACTACCGACGATTTCTTCCATTGTTGTTGCCAATGTGCCACTCCCCTCTCATACTTGATCACTTAAAAGCTGAGCATTTCCGGGGCGTCTCTCTACCACTCCAATGGCCCCGTTCTGTGAGACTCCATATTTTCTTTTCCCGACAGACTGACTGAAGTGTCACGTAGTCCGAGTCGCTCTGATCTCCTTGCTCTTCGTCCCGTTCTCCTCCGCTGCTGGTGTGTGCTAGAGTTTGTGACACCTGCTCCAATTATTTATTTAATTGTTACTTCCAGAAAATAATGCCACCAACAGTGGCAGCCTTGCACCCGCTGTGACTTCCCCGATGACCTTCGCGTCTTCCAAGTGGATTTGGACTGCCACAACGACCGCTAACGCCTTTGTTGCGTTCCGGAAGGATTTCACGCCCCCTCTGGGAAAGGCCCTTATTGCTGCAGAGATTCTCATTACTGCGGAGAACAGCTTCAATCTATATGTGAACGGCGACAACGTTGGATCGGGACACTCCCGTGTTAGTTTTTCTCATCGCTTTTGCGTCGACCTCCTGCCCAGCTATAATGTGTTTGCGGTTAATGCTTCCACCGCTTCCGTCGGCGGGCTCTTGGCGACCATCCTCCTCACATATACCGACAGTACCACAGACACACTCGTGAGCGACGGTACCTGGCGCGCGAATAAAGGGCTCCCCGCAGGATTCGAGCAGCTGTCTTTCGATGATACCGCCTGGCCTGCGGCGACCGTGCTTGCGGCATACGGCCAGGGCGACTTCGCCACGGTGGTGGAGCGCATTCCCTCAGACCCACCTGTGGTCGACCTCAGTCGCGCGGACTGGGTGTGGACAGACGTCATCCCTGCAAGCGGCAACCCTGCAAGCTCACGCGCATTCCGCCGCGTCTTCACCCCTGCGCCCGGCCAGGTTCCCGCGTCCGCGACGATCATCATCGCTGCGGACAACGAGTATACCCTGTACGTGAACGGCGTAACCGTCGGGATGGGGTCAACCCGCAAGGTCGCGCAGCGCTACACCGTCAATTTTGCAAACCCGGTCTCGGAGGTAGTGCTCGCCGTTCTCGCGACGAACAACGCCGCGAGCCCTGCCGGCCTCATTTCAGCGATGGAAATAAACATGAAGCCAGCCGGGCGGACCAGCTGCACTGCGGGAGCGTTTGTGTTGACTGATGCGCAGTGGAAGTCGCCGAAGGGTGCTATTCCGGTCGCATTTGAGCAACCCGGATTCGATGACTCAGCATGGCCTGTAGTGGTGGCTGAGGAAGTGTATGGTGCCGGACCAACCTGGGGCACACTAGCCATCTCCGCAGTCTCTCCAACCATCACCATCTAAGCACTTGGACTTTGTGCCTTTAATCCGGATCCCTTCTATATTCTTACCTTCCATGTGTTGTTATCTTCTCCGAACGGTGTTTAAAATTTTGACTCACTTTCTCGATCAATTGGTAGGCAGTTTGTTTGAACGTGCGGGAACCTCTTGTACGAACTTTACTACGTGAACCTCACCCCGACATAAATGAGCATGGGTCGGGGATGCACCGCTGGAGTCAGCCCCATGTTTACCGGTCTGAAAATGGAAGTGGAAGAATCATGTTCATGCTAGATGCGAAGAATTTACACAATTAGTCACACCCAGTGTAAAAACAGGCTCGGTAGATGTCGCCAAACTATCGCCGGGTGTTGCCGGGTATCGTTGAGTCGCGCAAAGTCACAGCTTCGTGAATTCAGAAGAATCAAGATACTTCACCATGCCTCACGACGCCTCAGGCAATCAAAGTGGCAGCATCCGTCAAAATTTATTAGAAGTTTTGCTCTGTACACTACTACACTGCAGTATAGCTAGGTTTTGCCATTGCCATCGCCCCATCCGACCACTCCTAGGTGCCTAGCCTGTTGCCCTGCCCCCTGCATTGCACCCATCCTGCTCCCACTCCTTGCAGCACTCTGCTTCTCTCAGCCCTTACCTATCTGGCTTCCCCTTGTGCCACCCCCCACCGCGTGCCAGCGAGTCAACCTCAGCCCTCCAACCAGATGTTATTGCAGCCAGCAACAGCAGGGTTTCAGTTTAAACTGCATTGTGTTCAACAAAATCCCTCGGTTAAACCGGCTCCAATCATGATTGTTTCTCTTATAGAACATGCTTCTAACTGTGCGGCTCAAGCTGCTGAAACATTGACTATGGGGAAAATACTAAATGTGCTCTAAATGAACGACACAACAGACAACACGTCCAGTTAGGTTCGGAACAAGCCCCGCGAAGTTCCGGCCCGGGGCGCCGGGGGACCTTCTGGGCTTGCTTCAAAGTCCGTCAAACAAGCGGGTTGCTAATTCCTTTCTTCTGCCCTCAAATCTTGCTCCTTTCCCTAGTTCTTTTTGATACTTTGTATATAATATGTCTAGATCTGTCTTGGTCTACCACATTTTTTCCAACCAAAAAATTCCTTCAAAATGATTCTGTTTACGTGTCGATGTTGCCGATCCCATTTTTTCGAAATCGTGCTCTGGGGGTCTAGGAAATCATAATTTCACTAGACATTTGTAGAGGGTTATAATAATATGCATCTCAGGAGTGTTCACACAGAAATTAGGATCTATCCATTCACTCATAGGTTCATCGGTTTCTTTTTGCGTATTCTCTTTCATCCAAGTTCGCCAATCTCACCCCGGAGCGCAGTGCTCAAATACCCAGGGAATCTCAACATGGCATCGCATCAGGTCAACTCTCAAACTTATAAATCCATCATTTAATTTCACCAACATCTTCAAGGGCACAATTAGGGAGAGGACGGCTCGGTTGCGCGCGGTGCGCACCCACAATTCGTGTGAATTCCGTCGTGTGGTTTATATGGACCCTGTCCGTTCGACTCGGGCCCCAGCCCTTCCCTTTCCCCGTTGTCCTTGCTTTTTTTCCTCAATGTCTTTCTGACCTGGCATTCAACCCCGCCCACCTCACTCACACACTGTGCATCGCTCAAACTGAGCTTTAACGATCCGCGATTTTCAATTCCAAGGAATCTCGACATGGCCTCAAGTCAACAGGAAAACGAAATAATCATGGCACACCGGTGTAAATTCGTCGTCTAATTTCACACTCGCGCATTCAAGAACGCAACTGGGGTGAGGAAGGCTCGGTTGCGCGCGGTGTGCATCTACATCCCATTAGGCGCACATGTGACACTGCTTGCTGTGGAGGCGCCCGTTCGACTCAGGCCCGAGCCATAGGTGTCTTGAGATTGACTTTTTATTCTCCTTCTAACATTCACTGCCGACGCCAATCTCACTCACACGCGTTGCTCAAATACCCAGAAGTTTCTCCAGAATCTCAACATAACATCGCCTCAACTCTCAAATAACTCACTGGTATGAATCCGTCGTCCAATTCCGCAGTGGCGTATTCAACAACACAGCTAGAGTGAGTGAGGCTCTGCCGCACGCGGCGCGCATCTACAAATCATAGGTCATTTGAATTAATTGTGGCTTCTGTGGACACCGCCCGTTCGACTCGGGTCCCAGCCATTGTGCACTGGGTGTAGAGAATTTTTATCATCTCTCTGCCAGGGACCGAAGCCCACTAACCTCATTTAATCACTGTGCATCGCCTCCCTAGGGCGACACTCGGATACGGTAGCTCGATGTCCTTTGTACTCCACAGGCGTCCCCTTTCCGCCATGTTGTTCCTCATCACCATGTTTACCACTTGCTTCGTGATTTTCGCGGTCTCAATCTATACTGTATGGTCTTCTGCGCCGTCTGGGGATCAATTTATAATTATCAGTGTGTTCTTTTCGGTGCATTATCCTTCCTTCTTCGTTTGCGACATAGCAAAAAAGGCAGGGCCGACCAGTTTTTCCCCCTTCCTTCCGGTGAGTATGTACTCCGGTCGTTAGAGCCGCATCTGGTCCCGACATTTCTGCCCGCGCCCCCGTGCTCTGAGCGTCCTGGTACCCTCTTCCTTGCACGTTGCTGCATTCATTCACGTCTCTTGAGGCTTGAAGTTGATGAATCTAATCACGCACCTCCGCCTCTGTCAGTCTCATCTGTCATGAACTTACGATCCCCATCGGCCGCTGGACTCGATACCCTGACGCTTTGGCACACCTTTTGCATAGGTGGCTCATGACAATACCACCATTCCCCCCAAATCACGACGAGCAATATGTATAACACGGTCAGAGCCTAATATCTGAATCGCTGCTCATTCAAATATCCTTCGACTCTCTTTCGCCCCATCTAACGAAATATTTGTCCGCGTGCTGGGCGGTCATGCACCGTCTGTGAGTAGGACAAATCCATGGCGCTCTGCGCCTCTGCTGCAAATGCGCCATGACTCAAGGTCGTGTGATGTTTATTCGGGTTGATTCTGCGAGTGATTCTCACTCTTTCTTTCTTTCAAATTGATGACTCTTTCTCTTCGCATTCGCATTCGTCACTCTTCCCGATCCTTCGTTTCGGAATTCGAGTTCATCACTCGATCTGAATGAGATACCAATACCAGTAGTTGGAGGTCAAGTTGGGGGTCGAAGTTGGCCCTCAGGTTGGGCCCTGAGTTTTAATCCTCAAACACCCTAATTTCACGAGAGCCGTTGGGGAGACTACACAACATGGAAGAATCACTTTTTCTCCTTTTTGTCCTCTTTGCGCTTCGGTAATGTCGTTGCGTCGAAAGGCGTGTAATCCGTGTTGGTTTCATCATCACGTATGGTCTGAAGTACCAGAATGTCAGCTGGAAACGAGAGAGGTACCAAGATGTGAAGACGCACTTACATAAACCACCCAAGAACCTGTGGTCCTGGGAGGCGAATGCTGGTGAACTGTTGAGCCCGTGAGTGAGAGGACTCTGGCTGAACAATCTTTACTACCGACCTTGCTGGAATGGGTCGCGTAGGAGTGCGGATGCAGGCGGTTTTCCCACAAATGACGAGTGCGAGGTGGTGTGCGAGTCTGAGGAGCTACTCGTTGAGAAGCATAGGAACTCACCCTAGGAGCACAATGGCATTTAGCATGGATCGAAGGATAAAAATAATTGGCAATCACTCACCCCTTCGGAAATTGCCTTCGAAATGTCCTCCCCAGTCGCCCCACCTTCAGCTGCATTATTCGTGATCGAGATATTAACGTCCTTCGCAACCAGGAAAGGCTAAAGCAACTGGTACGCCGGCAGCACCGAGCTATCCTGTGCGTCATTGAAAGCCTTCTGCTTGGTCTCCACATCCGCCCCTTTGGAAGTTCTCCCCAAGTTTGTAGACGGAATATTGTTTTCTCACCCAGATCTATGTGTGTACCAATTTTAGATTTCTTTTTAGGGGGGCTCCCCCCGAAAACGGTTAGGTGCCGTCATGTTTTCGGATGTGACTAGTGGCTTCACACCAACTAAGAGGAAGAGGTTGAAATTTATTCAGGATGCCCAGATCCAGAGGTCAGGCTATGAGATTGCTGGAACACTGCGAGCGGAAATAATGGGACGTAAAAGCAAATTGAATGTCGGCAAGAGGTAAATTTAGGACGTGAGTCAGGTTCAAGTTCGGTTGCGCAGGCTGATCGCTATTAATTCCGAGACAATTATAACCAACAGGCGTCAATTACTCCTTAACCAGAACCACCATGTCTGACACTCCAAAGACCATTGAATATCGAGGCAATTGCCACTGCGGTGCCTTCAGGTTCACGTTCAGGACGCCGCCACTCGAACAAGCGTTCATTTGTAACTGCAGCATCTGTTCCAGGGTGCGTTCCTGGAATCCGAGAATTCCTAGACGAGAAAAATCTTGGGCTTTATAGAATGGCTACATGTGGGCCTTTCCGGCAAGCGAACAAGATTTGGCTGTTGTGAAGGGCGACGAAAACAGCACCCTAAGGAGCTACCACTTTGGCAAGGGCATGCTGGCACACAAGGTATGTCCGTCAACGATAGGAAAGTCTTCGCAGAATGTAATTGAGCTAATCGCAGTTCTGCCCTACCTGCGGAACCTCAGTTATGAGGCGTGGTGCTGACGGGAAATGTGCCATCAACGTTCGTGAACCGGAGATCAGACAGTTTGCCTCGTACTCATCTCTTATACATAGATTCGCACGCTTGCGGATGTGGATCTTTATTCTTTGCCGGTACTCGCGAGCGACGGCGCCGCGATTGAACCGCAGTACAAGGCCCCGGCCCCCGTCCAGGTGGAGGCCACGCCCGAAGGCTCGACGGTATATAACGGGAACTGCCACTGCGGGGCGGTAGGCTTTGCGCTGGTAGGCCCCGAAATAATCACCACCGCATCGGACTGCAACTGCAGTATCTGCACTCACGTTAGTCCGCTTACACACCATCCATTTTCTCAGCTGTTGACGAAATGAAACAGACTGGGGCGCTTTGGACCTACCCGCAAGTGACGGCGATGACCTTTCGGGGCCTCGATTCGTTGGTGGAGTATACATTCGCGAGCAAGTCGATATACCACGGATTCTGCAAAAACTGTGGGGTTGTCATCCGCGCCCGCTTTGACCAGGGGGAAGCCTGCACGGACATGGCGGTGAACGTCCGCAACATGAATGGGTTGGATCTGTCTGCGTTGCAGATCAAAAGGTGGGACGGGAAGTCAATGCTGCCTCTGTATGAAGTGTAGGAGGAAGGAGGCTTTGGAGTTGGGTGAAACTCACTTCAGAAGTATGACCCACAAATTGAGCTGATGTTTAAATTGTCTGGATGTTCAAGAAGTAATTCTGAGACCGTTAACAGCCGTTAACATCTGACAAGTATGTGGTTGATCATCAACAAAACCGAACGTGTCTGGCTCATCTGGCACCAGACCAACCAAACGCGCCATGCCGCCAGAATCACATGTGGCCGAAGCTGCATAAAAAAATGGAAACCCGCTGGGGTGGATCCCACTGTCTTTTCTTTTCTTTCCACCTTTTGGTGATCGAAGGAGAATGTGACTCAGCGACTTGAATTGTCCCGCGATTTTGGGTGGAACAAGATTAATTTGGCATTAGTTTTGGATTTAATAGGTGAAGACAGTAAGATTCGGCACTGGGCAGACTTGTAAGTGCGCGCCAATCCCAACTAAAAGGAATGAAATTGAGGGAGTGTAAACGACCCTGAACCAAGTCCACAGGTACAGGAATCAAGCTTTATTACAGCTCCAAGCCCTCGCGGTGTCATCGAAATTAACGAGGCGCAGGTCGGGGTAAGATTTGTCGACCTTGAGCTTGGACCCTGTGCAGTTGGCATTCCTATTCCGACATGCTGTCAGTTTGAGATGTGCCAAGGACGCAAAATAACGCACTGATAGAGGAAACAATTATACCCTGCAGTCACATTCACAGCGGAGATCCCTGGGCCGCCAGTGCCAGGCAAGAACACCTGCTCATCGATAGTCTTGCACTGGATTGCGGCCGTGGCGAGCGGCACGCTCGCAGCAGTCGGATAGGACACGCTATCACAAGCGACCGTGAAGCTGTACCATTCACAGTAGGTCATCAACTTGACGGGCGGAGTCGGAAAGTGTATGACGGTTTTTTCCGCCGCGCCGCCGTTGGTCGCGATCGTCGTGGTGCCTTGCGCGGGGAGGGAGTTGATGACGCGGTACGCCACGGTCGGCGCGGTCCCGATGAACTTCAGCTCGATGTTCGAAAAAGTCATGGAGGTGTCGGCGGGGTAGTCGAGGTGGTTCATTCGGACACCATACTGCTCGAACGCGCTTGCCCACCCGATGTACATCGGCGAGGCGTAGGTCATGGACAGCGTCGTGTTTGCGATGCCCGTGAACGAAGACGTGAGGGTCCACGAGGTGGCGCTTTTCTTAGTCTGCGTCATCACACCATTGAGGACCTGGCCAGGCTTGACGGGCACGGATTGGGTGACAAAGACACCAGTTGCGACGCAACGGTCCAGCTGAACGTGAATTGAAGCACCGGCTGGAAGATCACCCCCGCTCCGATGCCGTTGAAATAATACAATATTTGGAAGCCCCAATTGGTTTGTGGTGCAGACGGGACGGTCCAGGTGGCCTTGGACGATGAAATGGGCTGCGACGGAGTGCCATCCCGGACGGCTGTGGTTACCCAGCCTTCGGTATATTTCGTAGTGCGCGCAGAGATGTTGTGTGATGGATCTTTGAGGGAGGGGGCGCCAGTGGGCATGGTGTGAAGAGCCCTGCCGCCGGCATCCAGGAGATGAAACTCGTCGCCGACCGTAATTACTTGGCCACCGTGGGGGATTTCGTGAACTGACGACTTGGGTCGCCATCCCGCACCGGGAACGGGAATCATCTCTTCAGATGGGCCTTCGACAGGCGAGGCCGTCGGAAAGGAGTGAACGACGGCGGCGAAAAGTAATAGCGAGTGGAAATATAGCATTGTACTACTAGTAGAGACGCGTCAGTACGACTTAAGAGAAAAGAGTAGACTTGCATACACGGAAAATAGAAAGAGAACTACAAAACAAGAAATAGACCCAGCCTTATATTCTGCGCAGATCCTGTCATCGCATAGATGCTTACCACGGGCGGATGAGTCCCTGAACCGTAATTGGATGGTTGTCCTACCGCATAGATGCCTGCCACCGTGATGAAGGTGTTGTCGGAGAATTTTTGAGTGTTATAATCGCCGTTCCGCCACGGCATAACAGGCAGTCGACCTAGATATTCAAGCCGCCTTTCCGCCGGGCGTCAGCCATGTTCAAAGGGTTTCGGTCGTTCATACTGTGACCATACGGGGACATACATTTGACATACATAGTTATGAGCCAAAAGAATTCGGACGAGGAGGTGGGGTCTGCGTCCAAGATGCATATCATGTCCGCGGATGAGGGATACCCGATTGACTGGCAGATCGACTTGCCCTGCCAGCGGAGTTTGAATTTGGCTGCGTTAACTTGGCTTGGATTAAGTTGTGCTTGTTTCGATCCACAGCGACCTTGCAATGACATCCCAGAACTCGAACCCAAACCTCCCGAATGCCGTAGGATTGCTTTGGGACCTCAAGACCTGCTCGGCATCGTTTGATGCCATCAGTTCGCCGCTGTCCTTGGTCTTAACATCGTCGTCGCTGTAACGGATCGTGTAGTTTTTGTGGTTCACTGAACCCCGTGCACAAGTTCCTCGATAACGCGTGAACAATCAAGTATAGCCAGCTCGCAGCTTTGGCAATACTCGATTGAAGGATGTCCTAGACAGAGGTAAGTGCGAAACGTTTACCAATGTCCAATAGACGAAGCAAGGCAATTAAGCGATTGCGGAGGGCGCGTTAGAGCAGAGTAATTGTGTGGGTGAAAAGTGAGTTATATTATCCAGTAACAGCGGTTTATATACTCAATGGTAGCTAAGGCGAAGTGAAATAAGAAGTGAAACAAGGGTGTTTGAAATATGATGAAACAAGGGTTGTAAATTAGTAGGTAGGAAGGAAATGAGCATCCACACAGTGGATAGAATATGAAATGAAAAGGAATTGGAAATAAAATAGAACATACGGTCGTTGAGTCATGAAACAGAGATATCCATCACAGTCGCTGTCGAAGTCAGGGTAAATAAACACTTACAGATTTTCCTCGGAGTTTGGGATGACTGTACATAGCATTAATTGTATCTCTGTATCTGCGCCAGTTGAATCTTTGTGACAGCAAGCCCGCTAGGGCGCGCAATTGCATTAACCTGAACCTGCACCGGGCAGCCAAATTGGAACCCGGAATACAAGTTGAATTGGTGAGCCTGAAGGCTTTCACCTTCATGTAACAAAGCAAATTACAATTAACTTGGGCAATGAACGGCAACTTGCACCATACAAAATTCAAGGCAATGTGTCAGCAAGTATCTAGAGTATGTTTGATGCACAAGTCAGAAGCTCACCACCCACAAGTTAACTTCCTCCAAGTTTGGCTTGTGCAAGTTGACTTGGGCTTGATAAGAACTTAACTTGAAATCGAGCTCATGCTAGAAATCCAACACCACACAAGTTGATTTGCTACAAGTTAGTGGCGCTAACCAAGGGCAACTACAAGCTAACTTGATCGAATTGGAATAGACCACGAGATAAATATTGATCTGTCTCAACAAGAAAGATAAGTTAAGCTTGTTTAAAAGAAGCGTAGGAATGCCGGCAGCGGAACGGGCGGTGGTTCACAAAAGGAGCAAGAGAGTGTTGCCCTGCATTATTTTCGCCTGCTCTAAGGTGTATCCGAAGCAAAAGAGCTGCCTCAATCTATGTAGCATTCTGTACGCGATACAGGCGGCGAGTGGCAAGGCTGAAGAACGTTTAAAGTGTTGATCGTCGTGAAGGGATGTTGATCCCTTCAAGACACCCACCTGCAACCTCATACAGATGAGCCCAGTGAGGACCGCAGCTGGAGATTTATGTTCAAGGTTCGATGTCTTAATCTCTAGATAGGGTAAGTTTCTTTTTTGACTTTTCTTGAGTTGTGTCACGGGGAAAATGGTAACTTGCGGTGAACTTGCGAGTGACATCGCAAGTTAACTTGCTCCTGAGTTCAACTCCGATGATCACTTCCGATGCTAGTCACACCGAGAAAGTGAATATTCATTATAGGTAAAAACTCAAAAGAGGTATTAGTCTCTCGCAGACAGACACTTCAATATGAACTGATCTCGTACCTCGATATATTGAATTTATAAACCAACAAACAGATATCTGTTGTATACCCCGAAACCAATTTGTTCTTTTGCAATTTTGAATGCTGGTTGGTTGCATTTCCGCGAAGGGTAGTCGGCACTTACGCATGTCTTGTTATCAAGTATCAAGGTATCCAGAAATGCCCTATTCATAATAGAAAATAACGAAGGCAAACAAGGTTGAATACTGGCATAGAAACATCTTTTTGAGTCAAATGCACCGCCTGAGGTCCTTCCCATGTGTGCCTTCAACACAGAATTCTCATTTTCAACACCAGAGAAGATAAGATTCTACTACCATACCATTGGAAATCACGTTGGTGATGGCAGCCTCTAACACAGAAAACCGCCTTTATGATTACCTACAGCGACCTGCCTATCTTTAAGTGTGTGTTCTAACTTCATATTGGAGGTCTGCGAGGCCAGCCACTTAAGAAAACATGCATGCTACCTCAGCCAAGTCAAGTGACCCCAAGTCGAGGCAAGTCGACTTCTGTTGACTCTGGAGTTGGGCAGAGCCACGCCGGTGACTCAATTCAACTCAACTCAGGTCGACTTGGTGAAGTTGGCTTTGGGGGGTTGAGTCGGAAGTCATGGTAGCACTATGTATTTTATCTTCCAAACCTTTGTTTCGTACATGCCGAGGGTCACCGAGGCCGTTTCTGGAACGTCTCACACCTCAGCGGGATGACTGAGCCTTAGAGAAGCTCATGGCATGGGCAGGTATAAATTTTTCTGTGTCATGCCGGAGCTTGAGTGCAGGATGCATAGGCTATGGGGTGCTACAGGGCGAGGAGAGAGAGAGGCTGACACTGGCCATCAACAACTCACTTGATATATTGTGTGGGCTCCTGGCGGAATCTCTGGAAAATTGTTTCTCAAAAGCTCACAACTCACTTATGGATCTGTGCACTTTGCATCTACCATTGTGAGTAGAAATTTACACAACATTGAATTTTTTTAAATGAAGGTTATTGCCCAGCCCTTCCCTTTTACAGCTACCACCTGTGTCTCACATGCTCATAGTCCTTTGATATTCTCATTTCTTGTCCCAAAGAAACCTTGTGAACTCCAATGTGGATTTAACTCAACAAACACCAGCCAATTGATTGCAACATCATTGATCCGGAACAAATGTGGCAGTGTGACAATAGAACAAAGAAGAATGACCTCGGACATGGCAAACACCATGGCAAGTGTCGAACCTATTCCTACTGAAGGCCATGAACCCACACCCATGGCTCGTGCCTGTAAGTCTGGCACTTACTCACAGTGATTGATGAAACCCGGTCCAATTATTACTAACCATCTTTGATGGATGATCCCAGTATTTAAACCTTTCCCATCAGTTGTACTTGTTTATCTTGTCTTTCACTTACACTACGACAATCTAGGTTACTATTTCTTTCCATGTATTCCTATCTTGTCTTTCACTTACACTACAACAATCTAGATCACTGCTCCTGTCTTTCTGTCTGAATCAGTGAGGACACATTGCCGGCGTCCTTTCAGTGCCCCTAGTGTTAAGTGGATATTGGAAACAAATCAAACGAAGTTCCTTGACTTGTTAATTGGCTGCACATTTCCCTTGCAGTTTTCAGTGTGAGACTTGCCAATGGATGTTCTAATTCCTTAGAGTGTCCATCCGTTTCTCTGTGGTTCACCAGACAGCTACTAGGAACCAGTACTGTCATATAGAAACAACAGTTTCAGTAAATGGTATAGTTTGAAACACACAAAATTACATGTCTCTAACCATGGCCCATTTACTGGCTTATTACTGGCTCTGACTCCAACTCCGCCTCCTCCTCCAGCTCCAGAGCTGCACTCTGCCCCACCCTTTGTCTCATCCATGTCCAGAACTCCATCCTTCATCCCTCCAGCCCCTGTTCCATCAACTTCCGCTCCTTCTGTTCACTCGCACTGGCATGCACTATGCGACCAGGCCCAGGATCACTGTACAGTGCACCTCACCACCTCACCACCTCACCACCTCACTACCACCCATCTGGAGCCGGAAATAATTTAAATCACATTTTGAAAACTTGATTTTAGCCATGAAACTGGCCAAAAGAATGTGATTGGCACCCTAATCTCATTTTTTCCCACAGTGTGTCGTTTTTTTTCTGGCTGAGAAAAAAAAAATCTTGCGGAATGAGCCCAGGTAGCCTTCAGCAAAATGAAATCAGCACTTGAGAATATGTTTAATTCATTGAGACTTGATTTTGCTTCAAGGAGGTCAAGACAGAATGTAGAACCTTGGTTCAACTATTTTGTTACCAGACTTGCCGGACCCGGCACTTTCCTCTTCCGGAGACACGTGATTTGGTAACTTCCGGGACCTCTTAAGCAACTTCAATGTGTTGTTTTTTGCGCAGCAGTCAACTTTTTTTTGAAAACTTGATGGAAGTCTTAGCTGAGCAGACCCTGGACAGATACCACTCAGTAGAGTCTGTTCCCACAGTTATAGCAAGACACCACTCATTTCACATGCACAGTTAACATTTTATTTTTCCCATCATTTTACACCAACTCGGGTAGTTGTGACCTGGTGAGGCACACTGTAGATCTCTCTGGTCACATGCTACTGGCTAGTACCTGTTAGTTTAATTATAAGCTTCACCTAGCATGGGAATCCTCATCCTTTCTTCTTTTCGGATCCCCCCGCTAAGTGTGTATTACTTCCACTCTGTATTAATACTGTCTATTAAACTCTTTGGATTCCCCCCTGCAAATTTTGAGGACTGTGAGCTTCGTCAGAATGTTCTCAGGGGGACCAGCAGCTTGGCAAAAGTCTTCAAACAACACTGATGTGGGTTTGGTCTGTAACGACTGGCGAGGGGGAGGAAGCTAGGGAGCAGGCTGCGGGTTGTTGATGGTCTGCAGCAGATGCACGAGACCTTGATAATCAGGGATCACCGTGATGTTCATAGCCGCAGATTTGTTAGATTGATTGGATTGATTGCAGCGGTGAGCAAAAAGAGAGATGTCATCTGTGTTGTCTTGACCGTCCAAGGGATGAAAGATTTTTTCAGAAGGAGGATTCTCCAAATCTACACCTTCGACCTTTGCAAGCTGAAGAATAATAAGTATCTGGAAACACAGACAGAAGAAGATCATACAATAGCAGCTGCCCATGCACTTAAATGCAAGAGGGTGAGGTGTGTGTGCTTGGTGGTAGGGTTCCCAAGATAGCAGATGGGAGAACAACATTGCTTGTCAGAGCAGTTATATATTACTTTGAGCTGCACAATGGTCAATAGCCTCTTTTTCCTTGGTAAGCTGTGCAAACATTAGTTGAGGCAGGATAAAGAAGGGGACCAATGCACCTTGCGCTTTTTTAGCTTGGTGATAGCAAGTTCATTGTCACTGGCATCATCATCATCAGCTCCTTTATCAGTGGACTAGATGAAAGTCAGAAGAGATTTGCTTGAAGGCAATATGAATTAGGACCTTGCACTACACTCAGCTATGTCCAGCTTTACAGATGGCTTTGCCTTCTCGATGACCTCACCAACTATCTTGTCATAGTTGCCAGTCGTGGTGAGTTTCATTTTTTTGAAGTCCATGCAATTGACTGACCAGGTAACGGAGAAGTTATTGGCACGGAGGTTACTTGCCACGATCTTGAGCTTCAGGACTCCATTGTATCCCACTCCGGTGATTGCAGCATCAAGTAACTTGGCAAAACTGTCATCCTCATGGGTACATATCGTCGTTGAGATAACATCTACTTTCTTGTTCTTGCATTGCTTCTCACTGTTCTTGACTGGGGGCAACTAATTTATTAGCCTATCTTAAGACCTCTTGCTGTAGACCGACCAATGTCTCAAGTTTTATAGATCTTATATAAAGCATCTTAAGTCTTTTCTTCACCTACTCCCACCTGCCGCCAACGCAAGTAGGGTCCCATTCACAACCTCCACCTAAGACTTAAGTTCCGTCCGACTTGAGTCATGCTCGATGTCTTAAGTTCCGCCCAACTTGAGACATGCCCGAAGTCTTCCACTTAAGTTCTAAGGACACTCAAGTTTCCGCGAATGAAAACTTGAGTGTCCTTAGAACTTAAGTGCCCAGGAGCACTTGAGCCCCGCACGACTTAAGTTCGGTCAATAAGAGACAAATGAAATAAAATGAATTAACAAAATAATCGAGGTGGCTGTGCAACGATGAGCAGCTTCACCACGCCTCTGACAAGTTTTCCGACCCAGGGGGAGGGTGGGCATGCACCCAATGAACGTGTGATGTGAAGCTGTCGATCCCCGGGACCGACTGTACACGTTATTGAATAAATTTCAGAAGACCTTCGAAGGCCTATTTAAAGTCCTTGTACGCCCTGTGTACTCCCTGGTCCCAAATGAATAACGATAACATGCAGATAGGGCCGTCACACTCACCAAGTCATCCATCCACTTAAACACTTCGTCCTGCCATTTATCAATCTTCCCCACCATCTCATCGAAACTCATTGCGGACACCCAATCGTGATGTGCCCCAGAATCGGTGCTCTTGAAGATCACCTCGGCGTTGTGCGCCAGCCGCCGACACATCACAGCTTCCATGCGCGCATAGGTCGATGTGCCATTCACCCCATTCAATCCCTCCTCACGCTCCGTAAGTCCCACCCAAACCTTGCCGTCGCAGAGGTACCGCTCAATTATGCGCAGAAACTCGGTGTGCTTCCGCTCGTACTGCTCCAGCCAGCGGTACATTTCTGCTTCGGCCCGGAACCACTGCACTTGGTCACCTGAAACCTGTTAGTATGCCCACCGTTAATTACGATAACCCAATGCCACTCACTTTCCTTCTTGTATGCCGCCAATTTTTCTTCGCTCTGATGTTGCCCCCGCATCAAGCTCTCCATCCAGATCCAGCTGTCTGGCTTCTTCTTCCCCCTCTCCTTGGTCTTCCCCTTCTTCCCCTCCGGCGCCTTTCCTCCCTTGGACGGCGACATCTCCGCGCCGCTCTCCTCGGCCGACGACTCCACCCCCACACCCTCTGGGGCGATGTCCCTCAGACATTTAGGAGTGCGGGGATTGCGCTTGAAGCCTGGATAAATATTAATACAGAATATGCGACTCTGTTGAGGTCATCACATACCGGTGTGCTTCCGGCTCTGAGTGCCCGCCAATAGCTCGGGCTCATCACTATCCGACTCCCCCTTTCTTGGCGAGAGGATGGAGGTCATCGCCGCGTCTGTGATCGTCACCCCACTCTGAAAGTACCACACTGTCCCGTCGAATAACCGAGAGTCCCCCGTGGCGCGGGATAAGTGAGTTTCTTTCCTCCACGTGTCCCGATAGCTCAGCGGCGGAAATGGCTCCACTGCATCCTTCTCCATGTGCCCGAGGTGGATGAGGGCCATACAGGAGCTGTTGTACATCCCGATCTCAAACGTCTTCATCAGTTCCGCCTTTTGAAGATTCCGCTTCGAGCGGGTGATCCCCACTTGCCCCCGAAAATCCAAATCCCTCGCCTTCCTCACTGCAGACAACGCCAAAGACACGTCACGAACCGCAAGGATAGTGCTCTGGGCCTCCGTGCAGCGCAGCTCGATTTCAGCGTCCCGTAGTTCGGATTCTGGTTCGTCATCATTGCGGTCGGTCATTGGTCGTCGCCGTCTGTGCTTCATTCGATATGAGGGCAATTGGATGGCGCTGATTTCTGGATCATCCGCGTCGAGAGCGCTGAGGGTGAGACGCGGGCATATCTCCTGCTGGTGTTGTCGGAATTTCTTGAGTTGCTGATTCACTATAACGGCTGGTAATGAGCCTAAGTTAATTCCCCACCCGTCGAAACAGCCGTATCCCCATCCGTAAATGGGATCCGTCTGTAGGGCGCCACTGACGATACTGTATACGGATGGGTAGGCTTGTTTGTTGCCAGAAAACGGCTGTTTTGTCGACAGCCATCTCTGTAAACAGACAGATATCCATCTATCATCCATCCATACACCAGCCCTCTCTCTATCTGCTCTCTTTTCTGCTGCCTTCTGTATTATTATGTTGGACCAGGAACTCAATGATCAGCTTGATGATTACACCCAGAACCACAACGACACCCCCAGTACAAATCTAAGTTTTCCATCTAAATCCGGCTCGGAGCTGATCGTGCAAGTAAAGAATCCAAATACAATGATGGGAAGGGGATCCAATACATAGTTGCTTTCCAACCACTCCTTCCCCCAGATGAAATAAGATGAGCCTGTCTTAAGATGTGGCCGGTGTAGACCGCCAAAAGTCTCAAGTTCTCTGGGTCTTTAAGACCCTGCTCTCCCTCCTGTCTGTCATCTTCTGCCTCCCTCTCCCATCTCGCCCTTGCTTGGACAACCAACGCAAGCCCGACACACGAGCCGACAACGGACAACGACGACCCCAGCGGAGGACGGACCCCATGGACCACTGGCAGATCGACTTCTCATGTCAATCCGCACCTGGGCTCGACTTTCAGTCGAGCCTGCCCGACTTTTAGTCGGTGCCCCTTCTCGGTTCTGTTGGTGTAGGCGGGGGATTTATTTGGGAGAACAGAGGGTTTCGGGTGTTCCAAAACGGCCATTGTTTCTTGTAGTAAAATGGACTTTCATAGTAAAACAGACACTCTTAGTTACACGAAGAACGAGATATGTGAACGAGATATGTATCATAGATAATTTCTTCTCCTGTATTCATGGCATCGTTCACGGCTTTTACGGGAAGAAATGGGCTCGACATCAGGCTCAACATTCAGACTTGGACGTCGAGATTTCGCTTGCGCTTTTAGAGCCGCATGAGACGCTTTGATCAATCCATTGTTTCACACCAGTGCGTTTTACTATCCATCCGGCCTCTTCATAAGCTAAAATCTTCCAGCTGCAGGATTGCTTTTCGGCCCGCTTCAAACTATCCTAGCATGAAGCGCATTGGCAGTTCTCAACTACCGAAAACCTCTGCAAAAATCTCGCGTTTCGCCACCAACATACCGTCCGCCAAAGTGACATTCTATACAGGTGCGGTTTGCGCACCGTCCATTCTGACACAGTGGCTAACATTGGGACGGGAGCAACTGTGAAATCACAACAGCGTTGGGGATTACCCCAAGCCCCCATCCTCCTTACACCCGTGTGCGACGAGCCCAACGAGCCCACCGAGCCCAACCTCCCCTTCTCCGACGCGACAGAGGAGGCTCCCGGTGCAATCCCCGCATATGAAACCACGCCTGCCTGCAATGAGAAGGGGGACGCCGCCAAGGCGGAAGAGATACGCCAGGTGGGTCGAGTGGCATACCATCTTACCGCGAAACTCATTTTGGTTTTGGTTTTTTGCAGACCATCGCTCACATGAAAGAACTCAAGGACGAGGAACCCGTGTTCCTGCGCATCCTCATGTCCCTCCACTACAGCTCCCAACTCAACGCGCCCTGTTCGTGTGGGCAGCGGAAACAGACGGTCGCGTGTCAGGACTGCCTCCAGGCAGAGCTGCTCTGCCGCCAGTGCTGGGTAAAGAAGCACCAAACAATGCCCACACATTGGGCCTTGGTGTGGAACGAAGAGGACCGTTTTTTTGAGAAACACGACTTCTCTCTAGTCCTGAAGAACGGCACTGTGAGGTTGGGTCACTACGGGGAAGGGTGCCCCAATACGGAGCTGGGATGTTCATTTACACTGGTGGAGTGGAACAGGATTCATGCCACCACGATCGCGTTCTGTGGGTGCAAGACGGTCACGGCTGCAGACGGGTGAAAAGTGGTGCACTCGCACTTCGAACAGCTGCTGGAGGCGGGTATATTCCCCGGGAGCATCAAGGACCCAGCGACTGGGTATATGCTCGGCCTGCTCCAGTAGCACTGGCAGCAGCGGAGCCAAGGGAAGGGCTCTGCCTATAATTTCGTGCTCGTTTTGCAGTGCCTGGCCGATCCAAACTTTGCCAATAGAGTTCCAGTGAGTTGATTTGTTTAATCCAGCCATTGTACATATCTAACCAATCTCCAGGATATTTACAAGAACTTCCTGGCAATCACTCGTTTTTACGAGAACATTCAAATTATTATAGAAAGCGGGGAAGGTCATGGCCTCGACATCCCACTCGCCGGCAAAGTTGGTCGCCCTTACCCCAATCGGCCGAAGGGCTTTCTTGGCCTCGTTTGCGCCGCGTGTCCGGAACCTGGGGTGAATATGCCTCTCCTCGTGCATGTGCTGCCTTATCTTCAGTGAGTAGTAGACAGAGCTTCTCTTACTAACAACAATACTGACGAAATAATCAATAGACATTTAATCAGCCTGTTCCAGAGCCTCGACGGGACAAACACGACAACAGGAGCGACACGGCCTTGACGGACGGGAATATGTACTTTGCCAAGCAAGCAGAGTTCAAGCTCTTCTTGAAAACGTATGTGATTCCCGAAGAAGACAAGGTGAATATTTTAGCACAATTTATTGACCTGTCACTGATAATATTACAGGAAGTGCCTTGTAAGGCTCACATCGGCTCCATCCGGCACCAGGGCTCGCCGAAATACGGAAACACCGCTGTCAGTGGTGTCGTCGGCTGCGCCTGCGACCATGCCATTTTGGGGTCTTTCATCGACATGGTGAAAGGGGAAGCGCAAGTGCTAACTAAGCTCTCGGTGGTAATATCGCGGACTTATTTTTTGCGACCAGTTTCGCGCTTGGCACATATGCGCAGTGGGAGCACCTCAGGCACAAGAATACACCGCTGCTCAGCGCGGAATCTCAAGTACCTATGGTCCAAAGTTACGACAGCTACTGCTTGTTTGTGGTCAACCAAACAAGGAGGGGAGTCGACTTATTTCCAGAGGAGACGTGGTTCCACGACGTGCTGAAAAGGATGAAGGGGCAGATCCCTGCTGACCATATCCGCGGGCATGGAATTGACTGTCAGGCTCTGTGGCTGACGATCTATTTTGCCTGCCGGGCGCACTTCCACGGGGAGACAGCAGAAGTCATTTGGGCTTTCCTGAACGGGCTGGGTTCTTCAACGCGTCAAATGACTGGCGGTTCACGCCACGACATCATCAACTTTGTGATGCATGCGTGGAATTTAATCAAGTACCTTCGGCATGGTAAGTCTGCATCCGATTCTGCTCACCTTGATATGAAGCTGACACAATCTTCGGCAGCGGAACTGCTTGCTGCCGAGAGGCTCGATGCGCTCCAGCTGTTTGAGCTGCACATGGCGGTAGTGGAAGAACTCAGCCGGCAGCATGCCACTGAGGTCGGTGCGTGGTCGTGTATGTTGTGCCTCGCTACGAAGGATAGCAGTGGGAAGCCCTGCAGCATCTATCAGCACAAGTCCACGAAAGGTACGTGTCAAGTCCTCAATTGTGAGATATCCGAAGCTAATAGAACTTAGCATTGACTGCGGAGAGTACACTCGCCGCGATGATCACCGTGGAGCAAGAGAAGCTGAAGCGTGATGGTCAGCACGAGGCAGGAACTTCGGTGGTGCAGTGGATTCACGATGGAATGGCCATCGAGCGTCAACAGTAAGCAGCGACTTGCTCAGGATGATCTCTAACTAACCGTTGATGATGTAGGGCTCTTGCGATTGTGCTGCTGTGGAGCCATCGAGACCATCTGCTGCAGGAGACCTGGGACAGCATCACAAGACTGCGTGACAGCCTAGAGGGATTATTGATGAGCAAGCAAAGTAATAGTTACTATAACGGCTGGTGGCACTTAGCCGTAACCGAAGAGATGCGAAATTCAAACTCCGACCATACCATATTTGGAAGTATCTCCGGCAGAGAACACTGCAGAGTTCGATCCTCTGGCCCTCAATCACTACAAGAACTGCTTGGAAGGCATTAAAGATTACAAATGGGTCTCTTTTGATTTTATGATAATTTTTCCAAAGGTGTCAGGCATCCAAATGGACAAACTAATGTTCCACATGCAGACACAGCCGTTGTTCCACGTAAACTAGGTTAGTGGAGGTCTTTCAGCTATAAAATGGTGCTGAAAGATATTCTGAGTGACCTTGAGGGTGACAATCTGTAAAATCTGACATAGGGGATTTCCCAATATGGTATAGTCGGAGTTTGAAAACCTCATCTGTCAACTTACAGCTAAGTGCCACCAGCCGTTATAGCAAACAATACCTGCTCGCTTGTCATTGTTCTGTGCTATAATGGCTGGTAATGAGCCTAGGATTAACTGTTCTTTAAGATTTTGCTCGTTCAGCTGTGCTGTATCCCCATGTAATCTTTCTCTGTTTGTTTTTCCTCTGCCCTTGCTCTTCCATTAACCCCTTCTGTCTACGACTCTCTCCACTTTTCAACACTGCCTTTTCATTTGCCATCAAACAGCTGACCCAAACACAACTTTTTCTTGACAGGATGCAGCGGATTGCAGTCACTGATGCCCACAGCGCAGCATGATTAACCGTTCTTTAACTCTCAGCTGTGCTGTTACTCCATATAACTTTATCTCCAGTGGTCTTCATCTGCTCTCATCACCCAGGGACAGACAGGTGGTCCCCATTTGCACTAGCGGCCCATCTGTGAAAACATCACTGTGCTGTGGATTTTATTGCGGAACGACTGCGAACTGTCAAAGACAGCACGGATTTGGACTTTCAAGACACCCAGGCGAGTCCCGTGAGTCCAAAGTCTGTAGAAGATTCCTTATTTGGGTGCGCAATACCCACTGCGCCGTAGGACATTTGTATTTCCTCCCATTGCAGCCATGTATCACCTTTTATTGTATAAAAGCCCAGTCTTCTCAGTCTCACCCTGTGTTCCTTTGACTGAGTTTCCTACCCTGGGTCCACCTTTGGCATCTCTCAAATCTGAATGGCCAGCCAATTCTGGGATGCTTGGGATTTTTGCAATTTTTTTTTTACTTCAGTGTCTTGGCTCGCAATATCGGTCCTTCCGAGGCACCAATGCTTTTTCTTAGTTCCTCAACCATTGAATGCAAAACACCACAGGATCTCTGTGCCTCACAGGGCTGCGCAATGATATCAAAATAATTGCTTAGATGAATCAACACCTTAGTACGGGTGAATGATATATCGCAGCCCACTGATGGTCGGAGCACCGTGATGTATCAAAACCGCTTCAGGGGCGAAACTGATATATCATGGCTAGTGCTGTCCATTAATATAATACGAAATAATATATTATTAATATATTAATGATATTACGAATACAATATGGCCCTGGGACAACCTACATAATATTAATATGGTGTAATATAATATGATATGATATGAATATAATATGATACGGTGCTCAGCATATTATTGTATTATTTCTGTATTATGGTAGGCCATAAACTTCCAGATCATGCAACATTTCGATGAGCTGATCCTATCGGGGCCGTGAGAAATTCATTTCCGGCCTCAGCAGGCCCGAAAACCACCGAAAAAAGCGGTGAATTCCGAACAAGCTCAAAAGGGCAATTTACCCCTATCAAACATTCATGCACTGGAGATTCTTGCAATCCTGGAGTGACTAGAGATGTTGGTCTGCCAAGAGAACTTGTCTATGTATTGGTTGACTTCCCGTAAGGATAGATTTATTTTTTTGACTATTTCTCGCATTCTGGCAGCGATGCCGAGACAGGTGTCAGGACCTCATCGGACTTGGATCTCACTCCAACGGCATTCGACCCCTCCACTAGACTTTATTATCTTTTATTCTGAATGGGGGATCAGGACCCCCAATCCAGATTATTCTGTGTCCACGAAACACTGAATTTACGCATTCTTCGGCTCCCGGCCACAGCATTGCCGGATTGGGATTGTGATTTGCTGAATCATCTCTCATGTTCCTCTTCTATCTCTCATCGGCCAAACTACAACGACTTCCTCTCTGTGTGCGGAAGCAGCCTCGTGCTCGTCCCTGGACTCTGTGTCATCCTCCCTCCAACCGGTATCTTTACCAAGGCTCTTGATGTGGCTTTGCCTCCGCATTTTGAATGAAAGAATGGTCTTATTTGTATTTTTGTACTGGTTCCACAAAGTAGCCCTCAGCCTCAGTGAACTTAAGCCAGACAGTCATTCAAAGTGGCTACGCTTCAATCGGATTGTGCCCGACATGCTGCCTCATGTCGCTGGCCCATAATTTATATTCCATTGTGAAAAAATGCGAAAATAATCTTACAGGAACGGACACAACGAAATCTAATAGCTCAATATCATCTGCCGTCATCCTGCCCAATCGTTGGCACCCCTTAGATAATGCTCAAATAATAACCCATCCTTACGGGAAGTCAACCATTATAACAGGAGAATAGCTGATATATGAACTTTTCTAGGGTCTCGACTCCAGAACTGCTCAGAACATTAACCTCGCGGAATATTATTAATATATTATTGATATATTCTAATACGTATTAATACATATGCAGATAATATAATACAAATACAATATGGAGGCTGAGGGCATAATATGATAAGGATATAATATGATATGGCAAAAATCATACCATTATTGTATTATGGACAGCACTAGTCATGGCAGGTAGGTTTCTACTTTTATTTCCAAGCCAGTGTCGGTCATCGTCAATTGACATGAGGCACTTGGTATTGCCATCAAACGGGATCAAACAGGCTAGACGCCGCGATCAACTGCGATCAAAAGGCCTCGACATCGTTGCTGACAACGACGACAAATTTACATCGAAAATCACCCCAAAATTTCGAAAACAATGTGATAAATGATAGAGATATGGAGAGTACATATGAGAGTATAAATAAGCGAATTGGTAACAACTGGGGGGACAAACCACTATTTTCGGTGAGATGCACAGTGCACTTTTGACACGTCGATTAGGCACCGCCTCAAACTCTGCGCGCTGCGCCACTGGTGGGAAGACATCTGCCAAGGCATCTGTGCACGAGGAGGACGTGCTGTGCTTCTGTGTCGCCGTGGAGAGCAACAAGGTCGATTAGGTGCAGCAGCAGACCATCACCCCTTGCAGGGTGCACACTTCTGGCATGCTCGTCCCGTGCCTAGACAGGCCTTCGCTGTGCGGCAGTGGCAAGTCTGGCATGCCATGGGACGGGTCTACCTACCACCACAGATGCATGGCGCGACTCGGACGCGACACTCCTGCCCACCGGTGCTACCTCTGCGCAGTCCAACTTGCTGTACACCACTGCCAGAGAAAATGAGACCGGGGGTCCCTGGCACTGGAGCAGGGTGCACAGCACGCATGCGTGCGGGAAGGCGCTGTCGACGTCCGCGCTGGGGGACACGCCTGCAACCCTGCCTGCACTTGCCACCCGTGTACAGGCAGGGGAAAGGGAAAAGGATGCAGTCGAACAGCCGAACAGCGCGCTCAGCCCGCTGCCATATCCACACTGTGGTGTGGGGGGGCGCCCATGTTCCTGCGCAAGCCTGCACCCTCACCTGATCCCACCGAGTGTTAGTACGAGCAGTGTCGGAGAGTCCCCGCCACCAGCGTGGCCATACGAGGTGGTACGCAGCGCCAGGGAAAACTGTTTGCAAGACACAAATGGGGGGCCATACATGCAATGTAAGCCTGGAACAATTATTCGGGGAGCTGTGGACACACCTGAGGCCACAATTCAGCCAATTTTGGTACTCTCTTCCCCGAGTCTCTGTAATATTTGATGCTTGACACAACTTTTTGTGGTAACGACAATGTTCCGATGGTTACGGTCCCCAGTGGATGCATAGAAGTCGGAGAACAGTGCTTTGTGAGGTTTCCAAGAGATAGTGGTGATATTTGACCAAACCAGACCAGTACAAGGAGACGGCGGCAAGATATCGCATGGTGGGTGAAATGATGTGTAGCGGGACATCAGCGGCAATAAAAATTGTTTGAAAAGTTGGATTTGGCTGACCAGAATGGTTGTTAAGAGAATTGAGGGTGCAGGGTGACCGGGAAAGAGCCCTGGATAAGAGGAAGTCGTGGCGGAAGCGAAGAGATGTAACAGTTGTCACACCGGGTAACACTACCGAAGCGGCCGGACGGGCGCTTGATGGGCGCTTGACGTGCGTGATAACAGAAAATTTGACCTCGGAAATTTGCGCCCCAGACTTGCAAGCAGTTCTGAGTACACAGATTTGATCTAAATTGTGAACCATACCCGCTGAGGTGAGTCAACTGAACCTTTAATCGATCTGCATGTCAATAGCGACACAAACATTGGACACAGTGCCAAATTAGCACGAGCATAGGAAGGGAGCCTTGAAAACCCACCAACTTACTGGTATTTATAACATCTGGGGGCATTAACCAAGTATGTGACCCTAACCAATCCTGAAACATCGAGAATTGCGATGAAGAAACAATAATAAGTGGCGAATGGGACGGGGTAAGAGATTGCACGAAGATGTTACCAGCTTGACCGTCACTTTCATGCGACTTCTTTCATTGCCTCAATGTCTTCCAACTACAGTGTTCCACCGGCCAATGAAACACCACAAGTCAATGAAACACTCCGTTGTGAGCCGTTCCCTGGTGGTCCCTGGCTCAATTGCAGATCATACTCAAGTACAATACATAAAAGCACCTTCTGCCAATTCTGATAGTTGATAACGGGTCTGGGAGAGGAGAAATAGCTTGAGATCAAATCTTGATTTGGCAGAAGATTTGATCCACTGGCCACTGAAACAGTCGATTTTGACTCATGCCTGGCTGAATCGATCTGAAAATATGAGTGGACGTAGTTACGTGATATACAACATGTTCTACCTCCTCAGAGTTTTCAGAAAGGGGACGAAATCGTAGATATCAGGTCCACAATTTAGCCGTTTCATTGACCGGTGGAACACTGTAACTTTCTTTCCTGAATGTTTCAGCATGCTGGATCTAATTTAAGATATTGGACCACAATTCCATACCCAGGTAAGCACTCGCCGAGGGATTTTTGTGTTCAACATGCAATGGACGCCTGTGAAGCGCCCGTCGGGGATGTAATTCCGAAGAGCCGAAACACCCGAAACCCCTCGAATTTTACTCATTTGACCGTTTCCTCTCGGTTTCCAAGGCTTTTTGAGGCAAGAAAAGTGTTAAAGGTCATGTATTATTGTTCTTTGACATATAAAATTACCGCACAGTATGGTTCCACTGACACTTGGAGGATTTACATATGGGTAAATATTGGAGTGCGTGGACGGTAGGTACCGAGTGTGGGGAAAGAGACAGTGAACCGCACATAGTGCGAGAAGCAAGCGGGAACGGCGGGCCGGTGGGCAACCAGCGCACGGGAGCGGCGGGCAACGGGTGCATGGGGGGCAGGTATTGAAGCCTGTGCAAAGAAGGGGCAGCGGGAAGTGAGCAAAGGGTGGCCGGCAACAAGCGCGCATGGGGCGGGGAGCGAGCACGGGGGCAGCGGGCAGCGAGTGCGGAGGGGGGCAAGGAGCGAGCGCCAGGGCGGCGGGGAGCAAGCATGAAGACGGCTGGTGACGAGCACGAGGGCAGGGGGGAGCGAGCACGGGGGCGGCGGGGAGCGAGCGCGGGGGCGGCGGGGAGCGAGCGCGGGGGCGGCGGGGAGCGAGCGCAAGGGCGGCGGGGAGTGAGCGCAGGAGCGCCAGGCAACGAGCACGAGGGCGGCAGGCACACAGCCGGCAAGTGCCAGGGCCGCGGCTTCATGGCATTTGATCGGCGTAGGTCGGACATTGGCCATGGCGTTGGCCTGGCGTTGCACAATTGATCAAAGGTTTGGCAGGTGTGAGAAACAATTGTTCTTTGTTTGTTTGCCGTGGGCAGATCTAAATCAAACTAATAAAAGACCGCGGATCAATTATATTGATCTATTCCGCTCACAATCAGCGTTGCGTGGAAGGGCAATGGCTAGGCAAAGCTTCTTGATTCACGTTGGATAGATTGATAGATGTACTGATTAATGCGGGTTTGCATATATAATAAAGAACAAGCAACAGTGATTGAAATCCAACTCCCCTCTTGCCTGTTCCATGGGAAAAAAGGTAATTTGCACTTGCCCAGAGTGCATCACGCGCCAGGTTTTTGTCGATGGTCAGCACATACCAGGCAGTAGAGTCACTACACAGCTCCGACGAGTCCATGAGCTCTGGGCAGCTGCCAATTCTTCGTCGGATTATGCCAAAAGCCCCAATTCTCGAGCCCGCCCTGTTGGTGTGGAAGAACTTTTTGATGAGGAGGGGGACTTCAAAGAGAAGCCAAGGGGCTCACCGGGTGCGCAACATACTTGCAGATGATTTCTTAGTTAAATGATCTGTTATTTATAGGCATTGTGATCAATGACCTTCTTATTATCCAGCTCTGTTCTGCTTTGATTGTCTGGTTGAATCTAAAGGCTAGTGTCAGCCACGAAACTGCGAACACTATTCTAAAGGCTCTTCAATTTATCCTCAACACCACCCTGGAGCTCCTGCAGGTAGCCTTGATTGCACAGGGGGTCCCTGTTCAGGTTCCGAAACTCCGGATTCCCAAGGACCTTCGAACTATCTATCGGAACTACACCAAGGAGCCTGAAATCATTCGTACACCCTGTTGTCCCAAGTGCTATACTCTATACCCATCTCTGGAAAAATGCCGGAGAAATGCACAGCAAAGGTTTCGAAGAAATCCCGGATTCGGTGCAAGGCTGAGCTCTGGCGGACACAGCGCTTTGGGAAGGAGTCTAAACAGGTGCCCATAACGACATTCAATACACAAAAATTTGAATCTTGGCTTGAATGGTTCCTCTCACGGAAATCTACTGAGGATTATCTTGCCGAATCATACCAGAGGCCTGCTGCTGCAGATGGAGAAGAGATGGCAGATCTTCAGGATAGTCCCCGATGGAAGAAACTAAAAGAGTTGGGAGACAAATACAACCTGGTCTTTGGACTATACATTGATTGGTTCAATCCCCGTTCAAACAAAATGGCTGGTACGTGGTCAAAGAGGATTCTCATTCAACTTATATATTTGTGCCCTAGGAAAACAAGTCTCCACCAGCACCGTTATTCTATATTGCCTGAACCTGCCCCCTGAAGTCCGGTATCTGCCAGAGAATGTCTTTATTGTGGGTCTAACCTCATCACCAAGTAAACCCTCCGCTAGGACACTACTGCCCTTACTTGATCCACTCATGAAAACAAACCTCTTGTATGATTTCCCGGGAAAGAACTTAACCACATATTACCATCCCGAAGGGGTGAAAGTAACTGCACGAATTGTTCCCCTTGTAGCAGATCTCCCAGCAGCAAGGGAGGCAGGTGGATTTCTCTCATACTCAGCAACAATGTTTTGCTCCTTCTGTCTCCTCACCCAGGACGAGAAAGCTCGACTAGATTATTGGTGGTGGCCGAAGCGAGTATCTGCTACCGTACTTAGACAGGCAAAAGCTTGGTTCAGACAATCAACCAAGGAGAAGCAGATCCTCCTACAAAGAAAAAGCGGGGTTCGGGGGTGCTCCCTGCACCTCCTTCCATACCGAGACCCTGTGAATGACACTATCCTGGGTTTCATGCACAACTGGCTTCTTGGTGTACTTGAACACCAGCTGCGCGTACTTTGGGGACTAGGACGTGATGCTTGACGAACCAAAAATTTGGCGGAGTTTGATGCTGATGATGAGGATCTTTGGACCGATGATGAGATTTCTGATGCTGGTGGAGAGGAGGATGCGCAAGATGTACTTGAGGACGAGGCTAGTTTCAACCCTGAGTCATTTGCAAGGTGGAGAGAGCAATATCTTCGGGCTACACAGTCCGAGGAGGAGGAGGAGGAGGATGAGGAAGAGGATCAAACAACTCCCAAAGCTACCCCAGCACCAGATGGTGATGACCCAATGGACGGTTCAACCTCTGAAGCTACACCTGTCCCAGAGTCGAACCCTCTGGATGATGCAGACAATGACGAAGTCAATAGTGACAGTGATTTGAAGACATTGCAGTACGAGGATCGTGGAAGTTTACAAAGGAACGTCTGGAACAGATTCGTCGATGTGTTCGAGAGGTCTCCCTCCTTACACATGTAACTCGTCTGCCAGGGAATCTTGGTGAAGCAAAGCACGGAAAATTGAAAGCAGCACAACTTCTCACTCTGTTCTCAGTCATTCTTCCACTTGTTTTGCCAGAGATGGACCTTGATGACGATCCAGCCCGAAATGAGGCCATGCTACAGAGTTTCTGCAATGTGGTTGCATCCACAAACATTGTAGCATCGTTCAGAACCTCAAACTCTGCTGCAGATTCTTTCATGGACCACTACTCGGCCTACTTCTCCTCCATTCAGGCATTATTCCCCGATGTTAATGTTCTACCAACACACCACAATTCAATGCACATTCCGGATATTCTCAAAAACTGGGGACCTCTGGCAAGCCAGAACGAGTTTATGGGTGAACGTGTAAACAACACTTTGCAGAAAGTCAAGACCAATGACCACTTCTGTAAGTTTTAACCCAGTATTTCCACTTGATCCTAACTCACCAAAATTAGGGGATATGGACTATACCAGGCTCAGACATTTTGCTCGCCTGGGACGTTTACTTGCAAAGAAGCATGACAAGCACCTTCAGGATGGAGCATTACAAGGTCTTGACAACATTCTGGATCCGGCGGATCCCAAGAGTCTGCAAACCCCCACTGAACTAGACGACGAGCAACTGGCAAAATTTTTGGCAAAGAAAAGTCGTGACATTCCAATGTCACTGTACACTTTAATCCTTGAGTACCTGGCCTTAATCGGCGAGGACAAGCTCAATTTCTATGGCAATTGCAATGCAACTGGGGCCGTCACTCTTCCCGATCCAGATCACCGATCGATGATACTGCCCCCCCGCGGCAAACAATGCTTAAAGTTCGCGGTGGACAAGCGCACATATAGATGCACCTCATCTCATACTCCCAATAGCTTGATTCAGTTCTATGAGCCAGGACCAGACCCAAACCAAAAGCATACCTCTACCGGGGTTATCACCACTATTTTCCAAATCCCACTCGACAATATTCTCCGAACTTTTATTGTTGTTCACAGACATCAACCTTTGTTTATCCAGTTCTACGAGGATCATCCAGAGTTAATGACTCAAGTTGTGGACTCTGACCCAGAGCCGAATGGTATAGTGATTGAGCCACACCACATCATCACACATTTGTCTGCATGGAAACGGCCTGCAGACATCTATCACACCAAAAAACCTGTTTTAAAAGTCTGTTGGGCACTGAATCGTGGCCGACGGTAAATACCCACTCCTCCTTCGTTTTAACTCTTTTACTCTCACTGTTGTTCACTTATTCTCTTGTAAAGACTCTTGTAAAATAGCCTCAATTTCCTTGCTCACTAATTCAATGAATCACAGACACCGTAGCTGACAAACCTTAGTCTTTGTTTTTCACCAACTATGTTCTCTGTCTTGAAGAAAAAATTGAATCCCTAGTTTCTCTGCACAGAAGGCCTTTGGCTGAGGATAGGTAACCCAAGGCAAAATTTCGGGCTCTGGTGTCATATGAGGAACTGAAATTTTTCTATTCAAAAATATTCAAAAACTACGGAACCAAATAGTAACCGTCTACTGGCAACCTTGTCCAATCCTTACTCAGTATAGTTGGATCATGAATTGTCTTCTGATTCGGTGGTTTTAGTCCGCGCCGGTTCGAACACGGTAGCTATCTCTTTTTTTTTGCAACACCCATTTCCCTTCCGAAATTCCGGTCTTTGCTTAATGCAAGCAGAAGGTCCCCCTCAATGCTCCCTGGCAGCAGTCCACATACAATCCACCTCCAGTCAGTTGGCGCCCATGTTCTCCGTCCTTTCTCTAATTTTTTCCCGCCCAAATCATGGCCACAACAAACACATCCGAAAACAGACCCCTTCTATGGCTACAAATATACTGCCCAACTCAGCGGATGATTCATAACGCACCTCTTTGCATGCCCACCCTTCCCCCCACAATCTACACACTCGCAGGCGAAGCTACCCTATTTTATTGTGGCTCGAATCTAAGCGAGGGCGGACCGCACTCCGATCCGAGCTGTCAAAAGAGGTCGATATCTCGGAATCTTCCGGCCCGCCTCTTCACGCGAGGTGACATACTTAACATCTGCCGATGCCAATGCCTTCCCCTCTGGCCCTCTCATCCGTCGATGCCGCCTCCATCCATGCTGCGTCGCTCGTCATCTTCCACCACACACGTCTCCGATTCGGAGCCCGAACGCGAAGCCCACCGCCGCAAAGCTCACTATACCAAGTCTTCCTCACCGCGACCCCAACGAGCTCCTCTCGCAGAATTTCTAATCATTCCGTCGAGCCGGATTTGTCAAAAACTCTCTGGCAGCGTGTTTCTGCACTGGAAACTCGGGTCAACGCCATGGAGAAAGAGTCGGATGAAAGGCCGCAGTACGTCAGGAATTATTTAACGTATTTATTCAACTGCGCCTGTTAGGGCGGCGACGCTTTTACCACACGCCATCAGTGTCTTTCTCCGGCTCTCCATTCACCCCGACGTTCCATCGAAGGTGTACACGTGTCCTTGTTGATGCGAGCGTTGGTGGAGAGTCGCCCATTGGTCGGCTTGATTCCCTAGGGCATGACACCCCGCAGGAGATTTCGCAGGACAACACGGTATCACGTCTGCTCGACGACTTGGCGTGGGAGCAGTTGTCGAAGGAACACCGGGTGTACACCCCTTGCACCCTCCCGTGAGATGGGGTAGCCTCACGCGAAGGGTGGCTGGTCCTCGCCGCACTCCTTAAAAATACAGCTCTTGTTCCATGGCACAAGATTGACTTTTTTTTCAATATTTGCGTGGTCGGGCCCCAAATTTCTGGTTGCATCGATCTTGTATACGGTGATACGCTCTCGTGAGTATTCAAAAATATTATTTTTGGAGGCTTCAACTACATCGTATGCAACAACTACGAGCAGCTAGTCATCACCGAAAGCTTCCATAAGGGCATTGCGGCTCGCCTCTGCCGCCGCCGCCTTCTCGTCGCCTTCGTGCGCAGTGCTCTGCTCCGAGTGGGGACAAAATCTTTCGCTGTCGCCTGCCTTCAGGACGCGAGGAGGATGTTGCCTTTGTAGGGCCCCTTGGAGAATCCTCAAGGGGCCCTACCCGACATATTCACTGCATATGGTCTCGAAGCGCGCTGCAAAAGCTGCTGCCTCGGCCGCTGCTACTCCCACTCCAGAACCGACGCTTGACGCCAAGCTCGCCGCCGTGGCTGCGCAGACCACCGCCCGGCGTGCCGACCTCGCTGCGCACGACACCGCGCTGCAGGATGCTCTCCGCGAGACCGCCAAGGACAAGGGCACCGCACCTCCACATCTCCACGTCTCCGCGTCATCCTCTCCCTCCCTCACTCACTCAGTTAGACGGCACACCGATGCGGCGAACGCGAGCGCTACTGTCTAGTAAGATGCGAGGTGTGCAGTATACTTGCACCTCATAATCCTTATCTGTCTTTCTTTATAATGTAGTCTCTTGGTACGTCCTCTCAATTTTACTTGTGTTACCTTTCTTTCTGGCTTACTCACAGACACTTACAGCGCGTCTACCTCAAGCCCTCGACGCTACCGACGCTGGGAACGTGCAGAACGACCGAGGAGGATCAACAGGGGAGATGTAGAAGGCGAGGGCGAGTGCGTGCGGAGACTGCCCATGGGTACAAGGTACGTGTCCCGCACATCCATCTATATCTGCTTCTCCTACTCACGCACTACATCCCGACGTGCGCGGCGTCGTCAGCGTTGGTTGGTGCAGAGGGGAATTAGCGGGAGGAGGTGCGTACTTCTCTGTTTCTTTTGTTACCACCGCTCCATCTCGTCTCGTTCTTAGCTCCCTCATCGTCCCTCCCTCCTTAATCTATCCCTCCTCGTTCCCCGCCCTCGCGTACACTCCCACACGCCGCCATATATCCCCGCGCAGACAACAGATGGCACCTATTGCCATGTCTGCGCTGCGCACACGGATGCCGTTGTGTCGCCGTGTGCGTGCACGTCGAGTCCCCACGCGCCGCGCTGCAAATCCTGCGGTGCTCGCAGACGGCAGATGCGCGCGGGCCGAGTTTGCGCACACGCGGACTCGTGCGATGCTCGTCATCTGCACCGCGCCGTATCCCCTCCCTCCCACCGTCTCCTCTCCCACACCCGTACCCGCGCCTCCTCTCCTGCTCCCCACCCACATCGCGCCGCACCTCCTTTCGTTCGTAGGTACACGCCCCATGTCCGTACGTACGTACATCTTGAATAAACACGCGTTCTCAAGTGAATTGCCTGTGTGATTCTGGGTTAGTAAACGGTGGGCTTCAATTGAAATTGAATGAAGCGAAGCTCACTGCGAAGATCAAGATGGCAGGAGCTTTCAGCTACGACATGCGTTATTCGCGGCCTCAATTGCATTAACCAAAATCATCTATTGAGCTCGCAAACACATCTATGAATGAAAAAAAAAAAACTAGTAGCACGACCCGAATAACCTCTAAGCCTCGTCGTCAACATCCATCTCCGCCTCGTCGTCAGTATCCTCGAGATTCATCTCGATGTCTTCGTCATCGTCGACATCCGAGTCAGGAATTGTGTCCATTTCCTCCTGAGTTGGGACGTCATACTGTGCCAAAACATCGTTTCCATACATCTCCATAAAATCTTTCTTGCCCATAGTCTTCCACCCGTCGTGCGCCTCGTCGAAAGCAAAATCTGCGAGGGGAAATGCAACCCCGGTGTTTACATACCGGGCGCGCTCCTTTAATGTGAGGGCATTGAAAAATTCGGGCGTAAAATAATCGATTGGAACGTCAGCGGGCAAAATTACCCCAAAGTCGGAAGCAGGGAGAGGGGGGTCTGAACGAATGCGAGTCTGAGGCTTCCTATGGTGATGCTAGTGAGTTGTGAACCCATTCGGTGTTGATATGGACATACCTCTGGCCAGGCTTCGCATTACGTTGTCGATACTGCTCTGCAGCAGGATCAAGTTCCTCCTGGAAAAACCGAGCAGCAATTGGATTACGGCCCGGCTTCTCGCGCACGGTGCGTTGGGTACCTCCCGAAGTGTGCTCGTCATCGGAGTGGACTTCTTGAACAAACACCATACGCTGCACGGGCTTTCGTAGTCCAAGTCTAACAGCTGTGTCAAAACGAACTCGCGCCAACTGAAACAATGCATAAGCCCAGAAAAACGAGGGAAAGAAGAACAAAAAACATACTCGGCCACGGGCTTTGAATTCGTTGCTATGCTTGATCGAGTCGCCGAGACTGCCCGGGCGACGTCTCTCCATCTTGGTCTTCTGAGCTAGTGTGCCATAAGCGTAGTTGTCGTACATATCACCGAGGAGCTCTGAGTCTTCGGCAATCTTGGCGTTAACCTCAAGAGCAGCGAGGGCGAAGGAAGAGGAGAGGAATTGAAACCCTGAGACTGCCAAGTGACGATGGAGCTGGTTGTATTTGGACTGAACTGGCCCTTCGAGGTCGGGACAGAAACCTTTGAGCCCGGCCTTCAGAATCATGGTGAAGACGGTAGCAAGATGGTTCTCGGGAATGCGCGCGATATCATTTGCGATAGGCCCGGTGATGCGTTTTGCATCCCGTATAAGCTTGGTGGCAAGCTCCTTCGCGGCGCTGACCGCAGTCCTAGAGTCATTGACAAGTGTTCGCATGTGCTCACGAACGTCATCGACATCGTCAAAGCGCTTATTGTAGTGCTTTTGGGCTTCGGTGGCGGAGGGAAGCACATCAGTTTCTGTGAGCAGACCACAAATTCCACGAATGAAGCGCTGGAATGCTCTCTGCATTTTTTTATTAGTCACACGACATGAAAGAGCACAAAAATTAAACACACCTGTGTTGTCTTCGCATTGGCAGGAACCTCCTTCGGGCGAATACCCCAACGATCACGCGCCCGCGTCTTGGCTGAGGTGGTCTTGGTGGATGCGTCATTTGCAGCTGCATTTGCAGCGCTGCCCGGCGTGTCGGTGGATCCTGCACCTCCCGTGTTCGTGTGACCAGTGGAGGTAGAAGGTCCGGCACTCGCAGACCCTGAGGCACCGTCCTTGCAAGCTCTCTTTGTAGAAGAGGAGGGCCCTGTATCTGAATTGGCGTCGGGGCTGGCTTTGCGCTTCTGTGAACTGCCGTTAGCACCAAAGTTAACTTTGGTCTTTCCTTTCCTGGGAGAGGGCCTGGATTGAGTGGGGTTCCTAGGAGGCATTGAGGTGTGGAATGGGAATTGGTAGACGTTGGGATGAAAGACGATGGAGGATGAAAGAAATAATTGATTGAATGCCGATCATTGATTTCTTGACCTCGAGGCACCAACATGGTCGTTCGCACTTGGAGAATTATCCTGCTTGAGCGATACCAGCAATCCATAGAGTGTACAGCATAACATATGCTTTTCACTACATGGATGGCTTGTTTTCATAGCCCAAGCTAGCCATAATCTCCGAATGCGGCGCCAGCAGCACCGAGGGCATTAGACAGAGAAAAGAGGAGTAGTGAGCCAATGGTGGTTCGTATTGCTCTAGAACTGGGTGTGAAGCATCAGGGGAAGAGTTTAGTCCGAGACCGGGGAGGAGATGGTGGTTGAGAGTAAGATGTTGTGGTGCGACACATCTTTTGCGAAACTTGACACCGTGGGTCATTTCTCACAGCTGCCAGATCTTTGATCGATTGTGCAACGCCAGGCCAACGCCATGGCCAATGTCCGACCTACGCTGATCAAATGCCATGAAGCCGCGGCCATGGCACTTGCCGGCTGTGGCAGCGAGCACGAGGGTGCGGGTAGCAGGCGCGAGAGGCCGGGAAACGATCGCGCAGGAGTGAGATTGAGTACGGGAGCCAAGGAAGCCCCCGGTACACAATCAGTTGGTGTGGGAGCTATAATAACCAATTACAAATCCCCAGACAGATCGAAGGACTGGAAGGCGTGGGGACTCAAGGAAGAATGTTGTGGATGCTTGAGGCAGAGAATCAGGGCAGCTCGAGGCAAGGGACCGTTTTATTTGCGATGGTACGGCAGAAGTGTGCCAGTGCAGCGCCAAGGCTTTGGTATCCGGAGCCGATAGAGGCCGGAAAGTCGAGAAAATGGTGGGAGCCAAGGAAGAAGAGCATGCTGGCGAAGGGACAGAGCAAGGATGGGGGCGAAGGCGGAAGGGAGCCCGTGCGGTGGAGGGCGGAAGCAAGGCGGATGGTTGATGGGAACAAATTGATCACCCCGTTTGGAGTGGCTGTGGAGCGCCATCAATTGAGGCGGGGGTGGGCGGAGCATGTGCGTGGGCGGCAATTAAGGTGAGCTCATACATCAGATTCTCCTCTAATTAGAGGCGTTGATACATCAGCACTGTCCGCTGATCAGCGCACATCTGATATATCAAAGTGCCGCATAAGTACGCCTGCTCAATCAGGCGCCGGGACCACAGCACGACTCTCCGCTTTGAGCATAATGTTTTAATGTATTACTTGCCACAATACAATTTTTAATACCATTTTTAATGGCGCGGAGTGATTAAGATTTAAAGTGACCGAATGTAGTACATTATGGACCAAGGCTGATGATAACGGCTTGTGACGGATTTAAATCCACGAGCGGAGTGGATTGAAACCAGTTCCATGACGGGGATGGATTACAACCGATTTCACGAACTTTCCCTGTGCGATACAAGCCACCAAAAAACTTACGACCTTGTATTGGCGTGAAGTTTCAATCAATTCTAGGATTTTCCTGACATGAGATTGCTATCTGGACCAAATAGCCTAGCTTCTGCAGGACAGAATGCAACGGAACCTAAAATTACGACACAAAGGGCTCCATGGGAAGTATTAAGACATACCTAAATGCAAAAGACGACCCCTACATACTCATAACCTGTCCAACAAAATCCATCTTTATATGCAACTGAAATTCGGTGGTTTAGGGTGTTAGCCCAGCATGAACAGAAAGTCGGGCAGTTAAAAACCAAATCGACGTTGGAGAACAGTGGGTTGGTGGTACCAAATGCACCAACCATTGGACCAAGTTCTAAGTCCTTAGCCAAGACCAGTGGATCACTATAGAGGTGGCTGGATTATGTCGCTCAGGATTAGGTCGAGATGATCTTGAAAGGTCCAAGATTCGAGGGAGAATCGTTTTCACAGACAGTATGGCATGGAGTCATTGATTCGAATCAGGGGATGCGAACGAGACCAAAAACTTGTCAATCGGCGAAGAATTGGTGAAGAAACAAGCTACTTAAAGGCGAGCACTAGGGCAGTTCGGAGATAAGAAACGCACACACCGGCATCTTGATCGAGAACCTCCTATAACTTTTGATCGCCGCATTACTCTGCCTCAAAATTTGACATACAGTATCGCAATAGGTCATATTCCATCCTATAACCACTAAATCCCGGGATTCTATATCAGAGTACCTGATATTATGCAAGTGGCCCGCTAAGTAGTTTGGCCCACTAAGCAGTCGCTGATAATACGGCTGGAGCAGGGATTACAGCTGAAAAAATGGCAAATTGGAGTGATGGTAGATAGGCATATACTGACGGGAGGCATTTCTCAATACACGCGGTGTTAAGTCTGGGTATCGTATAATAAGACGATTTTATGCGCGGAGGGCAGGCTCATGGTCAACCCTCCCCCTCCTGACGAGGCGCACAGAAATGCAGCAAGAGTATTCCGTTGTAAAGCGAACGCGATGGTGAGTCACTTCCTGGGCCACGGCCACCTTTTAAAAAGGGGGTGAGCATATAAGCGGGTTATCAGCTTGTTACACCACTTACCACCTTCTTTGAGTTTGGGAGCTGTCATCTAGAGTGGTCTGAGTTGTAGACGGCCTAGTAGTGTTCGCAAGGCGACCTGATATCCCTAACGTCAACTGAGGAATTCGCGTCCCTGGTATCCTACGCACCGGGGTCGGATATGGGGGATCCCTCGGCGGCCAGTGGGCAGTACGAGTCGGGACGAGTTGAACGCCAAGGAAAGATGTCGATGTGGTCGATAAGGTCTCCCTCCTTGAGGTCCAACCGGCCCGAGGGCTTCGACTGCAACTCCTCTCCAAGGGTTGGACCTAGAATGGATGATTCTCTCAAAATTTTGGCAGACTAAAGCTATGGTACCAGAAAACAACCGGTATCTTCCGCTCGACGCGTCGCCGAGAATGAGAGCTCCCACGTTCGAAATTTGCACAAAAGCTCCGGTGGCCGCACCCCCTGGGCCACCATCCCTACCACCTTGGCCGCCACCGCCCCCCTGGCCTCCTAGAAGTAAATTGACACCGTGAACTGTGCTCCCCATTTCGTATTACGCACCAGAAAGCTCCAGTTTGAGCGTCCCAACGCTGGGAATCATCATCGTGTGTTCTGGAGATTGCAAGCTTATATATCTTAAGACCTGACATAGGCGGGAAAGTATGGACTAGCTCCGCGATATTGAAGAACCTGTGATCACATAAATATAGAGGGTGCTAGTCCTAATAGGTTTGCCTCCAGGATATATATACCCACAAGTCAATCAATCAACGGTGGGAATTGGCCGGTTTCGACTCAAGGGTGTAGATACTCACACGTCAATCAATCAATGGTAGGTTTCAGCGCAGCTGTGGTATATGGGTAGAACTCCGATCATCCCGTTGGCTATGCTGTCCACGGACATATATTTAGTTCCATTTGGATAAATATCAGCCGGCCCACAAGAGCACAAATAAGGTTAACGTTTGGAGGACTCTGAACTTTCCATGTGGACTAGGACATGGCTTACTTCCCTCTGATATTAAGATTGTACCCGCTGTCGTTTGAATTGAGGTAACGGCCGGCATATGATTTGCCAATCGGATGTTTCGCGGGAGAATTTCAAATGGGTTGAGACGTTGATGTGAAGCCCGATCCAGTCATATTAACTTAGCAATGCAACCTTTTTTGAATGCGTCAGATACTATATAACGGCAAGGTATGGACTGAAAACGCCAGCACTTGGAATTCTTCTACCACAATTGACATCCACAGAAATGAGTGGTGATGACAGTACGTGCTCATCTACTTAACACGACACCCCGATTTCAAAATTTCCACAGATAGCAGTAGTGATGGTAAAACATTGCGCGAGGGGGCCACTGCTAAAAGTGAGGAATTCTAAAGTGCCGGCCTCACTCGCCGTTGAAATCTTTGGGCTCGTTCGTGTAGTAGCTCACGCACCAGAGTGCGAATCTTTTCAAGGAAGTGACGGCAAAGTTATTTGCGTGCCCAGAGTATCACTCGCCGAGTTTTGCCGGGACCATGATGTCGATGACACTATCCGAGACATCCTTGCCGAAGAAGGTTTCAAGACAGCGAGGGCGGTTCTCGAGGTGTCCGAGGATACACTAAGGACCCGGCTGAAAATCGGTCAAATAGGCGAGCTGAAGAGGGGTTTGCGCGAGTTTATATCAAAGGCGATCACAGGCTGTGATTATCATCGAGATTCTTTCGGTGAAGGAGAAGGATTATCAGGTGCTACTTAGAGCTTAAATTTTCATCTAAAGTTTGACCCATGTACTGTACTGTACTATTACGACCATTTGTTCACAGCATGTCACCCGTCACCTCAAAAGTTCACTGGATAAGGTCTTCATTTCTCGGTAATCACTTGGTAATCACGTAAAACTTTCGCCGGAGAGAAAATTTTGACATTTTTCTGTCAGAAATCGAGGGCGCTAACGGACGGAAGGGAGGGAGGAGGGCGCAGATTGGGGGCCGAAATGGCTACTCAGATGGGTCGCAGAAAGGGCAAAAAGCGAAGTTATGTAATGTATGTACATATTACCACACCGCCAGTTCCTCAATTTAACAGGCATTTAAATTAGCTATGCTTCATTAAGTATATTAAACCACGTAATGCGGCCCAAAACCCAATTTAGTATATCTGATTTAAGACTTGACAAAATGAAATATTATATGTTTTACTATACTTGGAGAAGTGTAGCAACTTAAATGCCCACTAAACTCATTGGTAGCCAATCAAAGTGCTGGGTTTTGAATTTATGGGCATTTTAAGTTAGCTACGCTTCTCCAAGTATAGTAAAACATATAATATTTGATTTTGTCAGTCCTAAATCAGATATACCAAATTGAGTTTCGGGCCGCATTATGTGGTTTAATATACTTAATGAAGCGTAGCTAACTTAAGAGCCTGTTAAATTGAGGAACCGGCAGTGTGTGTAATTACAGCGCTTTGCGGAACATAAGGCGTGGATGCTTTTTTTCTGTTTTCAATAGTTTGACTGGAACACACGCCACGGGGTCAATTGTGATCGGATTACCTTGAGAGTAGGTGCGTTGGAATCGCGTTGGAAATCTACAGGGGATCGAATGCCGTTTTTTTTTATGTAATCACCTAGTGTAAAATCTTCCAAAATATCATGGTCTCCAGTAGGACAGGGGTAGCACAATGAATACTTGTCCGATTGACCTAGTCTTTGGATATGTCATGTATCTAGGATGTTACTAAAGGATGACACATGCTTCTGGACAAAATGCTGAGTGAACATGATTTGATGCCCATTTTAGGTAGGGCAATATTCATATCCCATGATAAGTGGAGCTCTGTATGGGACTTTCGCTATACCCATACTTATAAACCTCATGGTCCTCTAGCACCAGCTAGGACTCATGACATATCCAAAAACTAGGTCAATCAGCCGAGTATTCCTTGTGCTACACTTGTCCCACTGGAGACCATGATATTTTGGAAGATTTTACACTATGTGATTACATTAAAAAAACCAGCATTTGATCCCCTGTAGATTTCCAGCGCAATTCCAACGCACCTACTCTCAAGGTAATCTGATCAAAATTAACCCCGTGGCGCGTGTTCTAGTCAAAACTATTGAAAACAGAAAAAAAGCATCCATGCCTTATGTTCCGCAAAGTGCTGTAAGGATACTGTCGTTTGTAAACCACCAATTCCAACACTCCCACCGGTTGAGAACGACAAAAACTCCCACCTAATCGAAGGAGGGGTGAAGCGCGTCAGGTGTGAAATGTAAAACCCGTGTTTCGGAATATGTTGGCCGCGTTTGCGTGAGTCGCAGGTGGTGAGTCGGCGAACGAATGACTGCCCATGCACCAATTGAACTCTTCGACCTCGGGATCTGACTCGGCACTGTCTTCATTGTCATCTTCATCCCAATTTTCTTGTGTGAAGCACGCAGTGCCAGAGGTCTCGAGATGCACTGCTTGGTGCTACCGCTGGCAGAGCGTCTGACATGACGCTCATAGTGATCCGTGAACATTGCCGGGGTGAGACCAGCGGCGAGAGCGGCGGCGAAGGCAGCAGAGGGAGATGAGGAGTTTGCGTGCTTCAGGATCCAGTCCTTGACGAACTGGGGCATGGAATACATGCACTTTAGCGCGACGTGCCCGGGACGGCCGCAACGATGACAGTTGCCGTGGGACGGGTCACACCAGTGATTTCCATGCTCGTCGACCGGGAAGCCGTGAGCGCCGATAGAGCTCTGGGATGCGGATCTGGAGGGCTTGGTCTGGCGGGCAACTATACTAAAAGCGGGGGACTCCGTCTTGACTGCAACAGATGGATCGGAGGTGGCAGTGGTGACGAGGAGGTCCTTGACGGCCTTCAAGGTAGGCTCAGTCGTCGTCGTGAGGATAACGCTGCGCCCAGTGTGGAAAGAGGAGTCGAGGTTCATGAGGATGGCGTCTTTGTGTTCCATGTCGGAAATGGTGACACCAAGCGCTTCGAGGCGAGCGACAGCGGTCTTGACCTCGTGGAGGTAGACATTGATGTCCTTGGTTGTCTCATGCCTGATGCTGTACAGCTCCTGGCGAGCGGTCATCCGATTCAACATGCTAGTTTTTTCAAACTGGCCTTTTAGCTCCTTCCAAACAGCTGTGGATGATGTGGCATCCTCCACCAAGTACTGGAACTCCTCCGACACCTTCCCATAGATGTACGGCAGCATCTGCTTGTCTAACGATGCCTTGACTAGGTCGTCGGCAGCCGGGGTGTTGCCTGTGGTAATGAACTCGGCACCGACTCTGAGGAAGAAAAGGTTCATCCCTTTGGACCATTTGGACCAGTTGGAACCCTCCAGATCAGCGATTTTGTTGAGAACAGCGGTGAGAGCGTTTGGGATGCCAACGGCCATGATGGGTGAAAAGAAAAGAGTGGAAAGGGTGAAAAAGAGGGAAGAAGAGAGGATAGGGTGTGAGCGCGGGGCCCGATAACCTGTCAGAAATCGAGGGCGCTAACGGACGGAAGGGAGGGAGGAGGGTGCAGATTGGGGGCCGAAATGGCTACTCAGATGGGTCGCAGAAAGGGCAAAAAGCGAAGTTATGTAATGTATGTACATATTAATTAAGGATACTGTCATTCATAAACCACCAATTCCAACATTTTCAGCCTAATTGGGCCGAGAAAGTTCAATGTCACTGTCACCAGGAAAATTCATTCATTTCACAACCCTCTGTCACCCGTCACCTGAATAAATGGCCGTAATAGTACAGTACTTTTCCATTCAACTCGTCGGTCACGCATCAGTCACACCCCCTGTCGATCGCGAAATTTGGTCGGGTTCACACTTCACCTGGCCCTCCGTCGAATTTTCAGACAGCTACGCTCCCCAAACTGGCCCAAAGTGCAAAAATGACCAATTTTTCCGTGAAATTTTCGAGATTTCGCTCAAAAAAAGTTCATGGCCACCAAAATGTCGAGTACTGAGGTAAAAAGGGTCGTGTCACACCCCCTGTTGATTTGAACAGCAAAGTACAGGACTCTACTATTTCGGTCACCTACAAAAGCTTTCTTTCTGGGTCGGCTGATCCTTGCCCCCTTCCCTCATGGGAAATTGCCTTATATAGACACCAAAGAAACCGATTTCCGCGATTTTTTGCAGCAGGAGTACTCTGTAGACTTGAGCCATTGAACTGTGCACGTGATAAATTACTTGATTTAGAGTGGCTGTCCATGTCGTAAATGCTCTTATCAGGTCCGATACTTTGTATCTACCGCTTCTTTAACAAAATAACGAAGTTTGTGAGTATATGTTTGTCCTATCTCCTTCAGTCTATCCCCATTTTGTCTCCTCTCGACCACGACTCACAAATGGCGAAGCAGTGCACAAGAATTAACTGTTCTTTAAGCAAATGGCTCCTCGGCTGTGTTATTTCCCCATATATTTGTGCTCTTTCCTTCCTCCTCTGCGGATCTTCTCTTGTTAACTCCTTTCATACCAACTTTTGCTCTGTTTTCTTCCCACTGCAGCCTGTCTCGTGCTCAACTGTTGTCCCCGTTTGGTCCAAGCATTTCTCAATGCCCATTTGTGCCCTACATCTGCACTGCTTCTCTAACCAACTCAGATGAGATTCAACAGCTTTCCATCCCGATTGCAATAAAATCGTCCAGCTGACCTATCCACAACCAGACGCAGTTGTTGCAGTATGCTGCCAAATCTTTGTCATTTTAACAAGGCTGCAATCAACCAGACCGAGGATTCTCCACACAAAAGTAGGGTTGAGTCCCCATCCGTTCTGATGGCCCTCCCTCCATTCCCCAACCCTTTTGGCTGCTGCCTATTTTGATTGTTCAACTACAGCAGTTGCAACTGATGTCTGGATCAAGTTCTTTCGTCTCTAGTGCCTTCCTGTCGGTGACCTGTCGCCATCCCTGAAAGCAAACACTTGGTTTCTTTCTCAACTCGGATTTTCCCGTTTCAATTTGGACACCTCAAGACACCCCAAACTACAAAGTTCCAAAAGACCACTGCTTTCTTCTCTGATTCTCAGTGTTGTGATTTGTTACTCTTTTGCAGACACGATGACAGACCCGGTACTGGGGCACCCGGACATTTATCCATAATCACTCGGATTGCAACTTACTATAATGTGCTATGCTACATTAAGACGTCATCTCACAAGGGCCAATGCCGGCCTGGGCAGTTAGCTAAAAGGGATATAATGTGTCTCGGACCATTAGAAAGACACTGGACAACGATCCTAGTAAAGGGTTGACGTGAGAAGTTGCTAATGGAGCAACCACAGAAAGTGCCCAACCATCCTGGAAACGGATTGGGGCTACTGCACATCCCCGATTAAGGGCATATTATGAGGGATATCCTTCTGAAAAAGAGTGCTTACTGTGTCGACATCATCCAGTGTTCTTGGGACTGCCAAGAGAAAGGCGAAGCTCAGTCAATCACTTGATTGACTAAGAAACCATACTCAGGTATTAGAGACCTTGCGCAAAAGCCGCACGAGCCGCATACGGCTTTTGGGCATTGCGCAAAATTACAAGGTTTTTGCTGGGTTCCGTCGATGTTTGTGTGAGTTCAATGCCCTCTCAGGTATCTGCGACGCTGTATTGCATTCATCCAAATGGGTATCTGGTCGATGCGCAACCTGGGGGAGCCATTTTTCCAGCCATCACTCCAGCTCCACTGAGACTTCCCACACTTTTCGCGTCTTGCGCACAGCAGCTGAGGCAGAAATGAGATTTCTTCACCCACCAGCACTTGTCCTTGGACCCAACTACCCTTCGATTGACTTGGTTTCTCAGTAACGTCAAATTTGATTTCCGCACGCGGCTTCGCGCAATGCCCAAAAGCCGTATGCGGCTCATGCGGCTTTTGCGCAAGGTCTCTATTGTGAAGTGGTGGCTATTACAATATTCAGACAAATCAATCAAGCAGTTCAAGGAGGAACTGAGGTGAACAGATGGTTACCGAGGTGGGTAACAGTGGGCTGACGAGGAAGTCGGCTAAATTGACACATCAACTATATCCCATCATGATCGTTCTAAGCAACACAGATCTTTACTCATCACAATGTTCGGCTCGTTGATGATTCTTACAAATCTGTTACTAATCTCCGATATCAGTTCTTCGGCTAGCTGCCATAACCACTAGTCATATACCCTGAACCCTGCCGCATGTTTGTATCTGTCTCGCTTATATTTAGATTCCTGTAAAGTATTTAAGAGGATAGTTATGGGAAGGAAGCCAGTGAATTGTACCCCACCTATTGGACGTGGAGCTCCTAGGCTTTTGCACTTAACTGGTTGAGTAATAATTCATTTGGAGACACCCAGAAGCTATACCAACTTTCGTTTGTCTTCCCTCAAAATATTATCTGTGTTGGATTTGGATCATTATAAACTACGCGTGGACATATTGGATAAACGGAATGGATGTGTGGAATATAAGGAAACAGATCAGACTTGACAATTGGTGTATAATCTTGCAAAGATTAGCAACGGCAGATACTATTAAGAATCGGAATTTCATAAGAATCACTTGCGTTTTCACATTGGAGTACCATCTCCAAACCCAGACCCACATCACACAAAACCGTTGACATAAAATCTCATCTGACTATCTGTGATTGCACCTAGAACAGTTTCGACAAATTTATCTATATCATTTGTGGACCTATAAGTCTTGCTTTCAATAAAGAGAACTAAAGTTCGAATTGCCACAATCTATACTGGATTGGAACCCTGAACTTGCACAAAGATTATAGTGTTTGAGTTGAACTATTGCATTATTGAACTGTGCATTCAATTACAAGGTTTGGTTTGTGGTTATTTCACCGCCAGCCCCATAGTCACCATTTCAGCGAGCCTCTTTATTACCCCAATTCCGTCTAACATGGTGTCCAAATTTCCTGCTGAACAGCTCAGGGCTGCCATTAGTCCTTTTTACTCAGCAGTTTATGGAATATTCACATCCGTCTGGCCGAGCTTGGTGTTCAACAGCTGTTCTAAATGCTCTCCTGCTGTTCATTTGGCAATCCAATCAGCAAGTACATGTAGTTCATGCCAGCTTTCTCAGATGTGCAGTTGTGTTAAGCTCCGAACTTGCTGCCACACGCCCTGGGCCCTTCTGTTTTTATGGAGGATGATTTCTGTATCCTTCGATGCTTCATCCCACACTTGCTGTGCTGGGCCTTTTTCTTCCGTTGCGCATAAACTGTCTGCTGTAAATACATCATAATGAAAAAATATTGCCATTTCATCTCACCGACAATGTCTGGTGCCGGAGCAAAGCAAAGGCTCAACTTGTTGTATATTAAAGAGATCTCCCAAATCACGATATACATGTTTGCACCGATGTTCCACTGTTCTGGGTACCTCGAGGCAAGCTATTTCTCAACATCAGACAAGACAGACCTAGACTTTGCTCCAGTATCCAGAAGTGTGAGAGGAATAAAGCCACAATTTCTCTTGCCGTATATAATGATAGTACTAATTTAAATCCATGTGGCCGTAGATTTAAGGCAGAAGAGACAAAGAGGAAGTTGTGGGGGAAACTATGGTGGTCAAAATGCACTTTTAGTATTCCGACACTTTTTGGCATTTTCAACTTTCCGGCACTTTTTGTGTCAAATTTACCTGTTTCCGACACTTTTATCAAGTTTGGTATCACCAATAAAAGTATCGGGAAAAGGTCAGTTTCTGCAACACTTTTATTGCCTCCGACACTTATTAAACAGGCAACTTCCGACACTTTTATTGGGGTCAAAAAAAAATTATCCCTGGATATAGATCCTGAAGAATGTAGGGTATTGTACTGACTGAAGAAAGCCGTGTAGTATTCATGGAAGTGTAGATACAGCCTTGTAAAGAGCAATCAGTACTGGACTCACTTGTGCTGTGATCCTGTCAAGCATGGATCAAGACCCCAACAGCTTTCCCACCCTTGACTTCCTTCAATCTTGTCTTCCCCCTATGTCCCGCACTGTAGACAATTGCATATGTCTCACACTTCCACAGATCATCCTTCTTTATATCAGACTCTTCATCTTTTCTTCCCTTGGAGAATTCATATGTCACGGTCCCATGCTTATCATCACCCATCTACATCTCATTGCACTGTAGCACACTCGTGTCCAGCTACACTTTGCACGTCCAGGATGTAACATCCTTGATCCCATCTTCTTGCACCGTGCGATCGCCTTTACCTACTGTACCACCATGTTTGCCTCAAGGACCGCACCTGGACCCACCCCCCTTTTCCCCCCCTTGCATTTCGTCCACATCACGCTCAACCAATCAGCTGCAGGTTATCTCGGATGTTCGCGTCGCCATGAACACATGCCTCCTGCAAAAGCAGGCTCGAAAACCTCAGGCCAAGAACCATCTCACCATCAGCTTCTACCAGCCTCACGTCCCTGCCTGCCATTGCATCTTCATGTGGATGGCACTGTACTGCCTCGTCTCATAGCATGTTGGAGTAGGCCAGTGCCACCCTCAAGGAACAAGTTCTTCTCTTCGAGGGCCTCGTCAGTGTGCACGTTGTGAGGTCTCTGAGCGTGCTATGCACCACTTGTTGCCTCATGCCTCCCACATCTCCATCAGCAGGGTCCCTCCTCACCAGACCCAGTGTCACATTTCCAGGCCTCCTCGATTAGGATCACCGTTTTCGCGAGTGTCACTCTGTAGAAGACAGGCCCAGAGAGAAGCCATCACATTCAAATTGCCGTCCGTACCCAACAAGACCGATTGTCTCGCCATCTACCGAACGATGTTGGTGTCATTGTAGTCTGTGCAACACTCATCACATCTCCAGTGCTGGTTCTAAGGGGAAGAGCGCACCAAGGAAAGCAGGCAGGGCAACACATTTAGGGTTCCAGTACACTTGTATGGGGGACCAGGTTTTAGTTATTCACAGTCTCTACATCGTTTTCACTGACAACAGGTCAGCTATGGTCACCCACACCTAGGAAACGAATGGTCTCCACGAATCACCATTCACACACACACACACACACCACTCATACAAAGCCAATTCGTGCACTGACCTTCCCCCCTATCATTCGACTATACTTTCCCCTCTAGAGGATGAACACAGTCAAATTCGAATCATACACTTTTCGATACCGACACCGCAGTCCTTGTCATAACGTCCCGGAGACACTGGAGTCCTACAGGGCTGGCCTCACCCGCTGATAAGCACGGGATTTGTCCACCCATGAAATCTTCGCTTTTTCGCATTTTCATGACAAGACATATGCTTGGGTACACTCCAGAAGTGTCAGTACTGAAGTTCCCAAGTAGCTGGTAGGGCAGGAACCACTAAGTAACAGATGGGAACAGGGAGGAACACTCTGTAACCATTGGCATGTGCTTTCTCCGAAACATGTAGGAGATGTGTAGCCCACAGAACAAGTGGAACGTGAAGTCTACTCTATTCTCGCTCGCAGAACTAGATGGGGACAGACTGGAATCCTGTTGTGGTGTGTTGGACATTGAGTGCATATCGCGTTCTGATCAGACGATCACTGAAAGGGGCTGGAAACATCGCATCTTGATGGTTCCACACCGTCCCAGGCATTCCGGATATGGGATGGTCAATAAGTGAAGGTCCGATCACTTGGACCTATACTCGTTGGCTCTTGGAGCAAGTACCCATACTGGGAAGTACTTCAAATGCGGTATCCCTAAAGAGCTACAGACTGGGAGCTTCTGTTCCAGATGTTCCAGTAGACAGGAAGGCACTGGCATTGGAAGGAATGGACTATCTAGTCAGGATCAACATAAGGGACTGGTTGTGATGGCTCGGGCACAGTCTGACTGATTGTACATGTGCACAGGATCGCACCAGGATGGCGTGCTCGATGTGGGCAGCCAATAGAAGGACTCAGATACCTAATTCTACAATGGATACACAGCAGTCGGACAGATAAACGGACTATTTTACTCATATCTACTTATTCTCGGATGTTTCCATGTGTTTCAGGTCTTTGTATTTAGTAGCAGGGGCATCTTGGGCGACTTCACAGAATCACCCTATGGCTAGTAGGCGGAAACACTTGCAAATTAGGCAGAAACCGGGGAGTTCAAACAAGTTGTTTCTTAGAATTCATCTTGGCTTGGAATCTTTATTTATGTGTTCGGAATCTTTGGAAACCAACTTGCCATTTGTCTGGAAGAGTCTGGAAGTGACTTGAACCGTTGGGATTGTGCTGAGCCTGCACTTGGTTGTTTGGGTTTTTGTGTGAAGAGCTTGGGAATGGAACCCATTACTATTAAAGAGCTTGGAACAGAACCCACCATCGTCTGAAGCGCTTGGGATTGGAACCCACTACTGTCTGTTACTGTCTACGCTTGGAATTGGCATCCACCTCGCTTTGGAGAACCCCAGTAACTCATTCTTATTTGTTCTCATAGCTGCGAGCTTTACATCACCACGCTCTGTGTTTCCAGTTTGTTCGGGTCTACCCTCATTCAATCAGATCTAGCCTGAACACTTGCACAGCAAGGGTTCCATTCACATCGACATTCTCATTGCATTCCACTAGCTTTCCGGTCTGTTCCGGTTCCATTCCAGTCCACTCAGTACAAGGCTTAAGTACTTGGACTTTGTTCCAAGGACTTCCACAAACAATACAATGCTCTCTCCTCATTCCAGAGGTCTATTCCATTCCCTGCAACCTTTTATACAGCCCTGTACCAGGGTCTGATACTCATCTGTGCACTTCTCGAGCACTTCCGTTCCATTCCGATGCACTTCTGTGTTGAGGTTTGGTTTTGGTCGGTGTTTTCTTGATAGGTTCAGAACACATTAATCATCTGGAGCCACCACGAGGGGTGGTCTATATCTCTAATCGAGAGATCGAGCTAGTTGTTGTTGTTTCATTCGGGAACTCTCCCAGAAACCAAAAACCGTTCATTGGGTCACTATTCCACCTCAGCGGGATACACCAGATAACACAAACACACCTCCCAGTGACTTTCCGAGCCTTCTCAGAGGGCGCGGAGAATTATCGAACTGCAGCTTTCCCCATACAGACCCTCAGTCTCGTCAGGATACCCATACATCGTGTAATACACGTGATTCCCTTGTAGTGCTGCTACAAACCAACTCGCTTCGAAGCCTTTCTGCTGGTTCTGGTTTGTCCAGTCAACCAAGGAAACGTGCTGCCACTGCTCCGGTAATGTCGAGCTTAGTGGAAGGGTCTATCTCTGCATCTGGAACATGTTCCACAAGTGTAACTCGAACGAACCCTTTGGGAACAGTCCAGGAGCAACCAGAAGGCATTTCTACTTCAGAACAGACGTCTGGAACTGCTGCCAATACAATTCCGAGTTCTTCTACAACTCAAATCACACAAATGGCAGGCGATGTGGCAGGCTGTTTGCCAAGGCTGTTATCTCCGGATGCAATATGAATGTGACGAACTTGCCTTGTAGGGCAAAAAATCCTGGGGGATTGCCATGAAAAAAATGAGGTTTTCTTTTGACCCTTCTGAACACTTTGAGACAATTCTGAAACTTTTCCAAAAATGAAATGAGCCGACCTTGACCCCCCCCCCCCCAGCCGATGTCTCGGCATTCTCCGGCGGGGCCCCTTGATGACAGAGCAATCCTGTGTAGCGGAGGACGGGGTGGGATGACCTTGTGGTACATTCTTTTTGTCCAAAAAAATGACAGTTAAAGGCCACAGGAAGACATGCGGCCAAAAGAACAAATTTTGCCCGACGTCGTTTCGACATCGGGCAAAATTTGTTGATCCCACATCGGATAAGGCATCGACTGATGTCGGGTACGCGTCGAAATCGCATATCTGTTCTCACCCTGATTTCAAGGTCAGTTTCACAGCACACCAATGTCCAGGTCATCAACCTCAATCTGACACCGATATTTCATTGAGTTAAGCCCGGCGTGATATCAAGGCGACGTGGGTCGGATTCCATCAAATCAACCCGCAAACTACCAAACGGCGGTGTACAGTATGCTGATTCCCGTCTTCTGAGAGGCTCATTCATTGCAAAATTATAAGTCAGTTGCACTGATAGGTATGTAGGGACGTAGATACATGGGATTAAACAAGAGTACACGAGTTCGGTAGCAGCGGGTATTGATAAATCAGTTTGATTTACATCGAGGTGGCATCTCGATACCGTGCTCGGACAGAAAATCTTTCAAAGCTCTCTTGATTTCCGCAATATCTCCTCCTTTCAATCCAGCAGCCGTTAGAGCCACATCCGAGACCTCGAAAAGTGCCGCCGTCGTCACGAATTTTTCCTGCTCAACCCAGCTGCGGATTTCTGCGCTGAGGCGGTTGCGTTCACAGAAGCAAGACACTGCCAAGGATGGCACTCGAATACGACACTCATCAACAGACACGACTTGGTACTTCGGAGGGTTTTGCCCTGTAATGAACATGGATGACCGTTCTATCTAAACAGCATGAACGTACCAGAGCTGTCAGGAGTCCCGCCTTCCGAAAAAGACTGTGATGTGGGTCGTGTTCCCGGGCAGTCCTCGAAGGGCAGGGCCATCTGTGTCGTCCGTTGATACTAGGGATCTTTCCCATTATATAGCTAGGAAGAATGCTAAACTTGGTGCTGCAACACATTCCGGCAGTATCCCGGGGTTTAGACGGCTACGGTATTCCCTAGATTGCTCTAAAATGGGTGACATACTGAAATTTGGATCTCCATCGCCACCCGCCACTCCCCGAGAGCTCCAGGTCCTCCCCCTCCTATCATACTGAAAATTTGGGTATCAGAACTCCTCCGAATGGTGGCTCCTTACCGGAACTTTGCTAGAGTGAATTTGTCGTGCGGAGGTACTGGGGATAGCGGTGCTAATTTAGAGGACTATCATCTCGGTAATGACTGAGAAGGACCTAAACGCATTGAGAAACATCAGGTAAGATACCCCTGCTGTCGCGAGTCTTTGTTGGGCACCATGTGGTGTTTGTACCGTAATAGTGTTCTCGTCTTTTGAACAACGATTCCCAATGACAGCAGGTATCCGAACGGTGTATAGTGATGTCCAAGGCTCGGCGTCAAGGCCGCAAGCCTGCCAGGCCGAGGCAACCCAGGCCCTACTCCGGGCTTCAGCTAATGAGATCGGGCACCGTATCTGTATCACGCGGTGTACGTATACGGGTCATACGGTGGACCGTAACCATACCCGATCGGCTCTCGTGCGCCTTTTATAGTTACGGCTACGGTACGGCATGGTTCTGTTTGCGCCAATGCAGTGGTTCCGACTGAACCGCACCTGAACGAGGTTCGGAGGATGCCGCAAACCCAACCGAACCCGAACCGAGCCTTGGAGTTTGCGAACTTTTGGGGTAATATTGGGCCATAGTTATGACCAGTCTTTATTAGAGAACTTCATCACTTACCTGGCCCACAAAAAAGATCGCACAGGTTCATCATCACCAAAAAGTGAATAACAATGCACAACCTTGCAAGGCACGAAAAGGCTAAAAAGCTTGACAGCATTGCGAAAACTCAAACAGGTATCTAAAGAATTTGATTTCTTTATAAGCTAATTAGCCTAGCGAACCTATAACAGGGGTATCACGGCGGCTCCGCAAATCGAGTCATTAGCTCACATTTTTGAAATTATGTTTGAGGATCCGTCCAAATCCGGAATCGGTGATTGCGCAGTGCAGAGAGTCTCTCTCGCCGATCACCCATGAGCCCATGGAGGTATGTTTCCGTCAATTTCGCAAAATTACGCGTCCTGACGCGATTTTCCATGCCTTGACGCGTCCAGAACACACCAAGTCGCGATTTCCCTGAAAGCCCATCGAGCCACAAGAATCTTCCCTCCAGGACCCAGTTCCCCTCGAAGTGGAGGAAGGATAGTGTATTATTTTGTGCCCTTTGCACCTGTACTCATATTCTGCAACAGAGATTGCCTGCGTGCACACGCGATGCTTCTCCCATGCCGATGGACGTTGCCATTTCACAACTCACTTCACGCCAAATTTATGTTGTACGCACCTATGGATTCACCGAGGTCAGGAATCCACCGGTTACATTCTTGCTTCTTTTCTCCTCTTTTCTTTTTGGCGCACCCTTCAACAGGAATCGGCGAGTGGAGTATCTATTCAGGCAAGCCGCCGCCGAGTTGGATTACATATGTAAATTATGGGCTCGACATCGAGTCACACGCTATCCATGCGCTAGAAACAGAGATATAGAAATGTGGTCTGTGTTGCTTCAACGACGGGTTAATATGACATACTCATAAATTCCACCAAAGCTCGCGGGCTTAATGTTTGGGATGATAGTAAGTTCTTTTGCTCTCTTTTGCTTTGCGGGACCGACTAATCACGAGGGACAGCCACGTTCTTCATCACCCCGCAATGTCTTTGGCCTGCAACAACACCTCCGGGGAGGGCTGCATCAACAGGCTGCACGCAAGATATTCACCATCGGTTTGTAAGGAATTTTTAACATCAAACCAGCAGGTACCTGTGCTCCGTACGACAAAACGATTCACGATGGCTCATTGACAATATTTTCTCAACTCTCGAGTCAGGTCGCCTTTGCCTCTTCAGTTGCGTGTGAAGCTTGATTATGGACGCTCGTCACCAACCTGCAGTTGATTCCTCGTGTCCCCCGTTTTCAGTTGTCTATCCAAATAAAACACAGCCGCCCTTGATTCTTGTTGCGTGCCGATGTAAGCTATCTGGCGTCTACCATCGACTCTCTGTTCCGGTGGTCGCTCCGGGGCTCGAGGCCTTGTGGCCAGTTACATTGACAATAGTTTAAGTGACCGTTTTCTGCACAATACCTCATATATTAAGCAGATGCCTCATATCAGTATGTACATATTTACCTTCTTTCTTTACTTCCATACTTCACCAAGACTTTTCAGCTGTGACCCCGTCTCGGTGAATGCCTACAAGTCGTTAACTCTTGAGTCAATCGTCATGATCTACGCACAGCTCATGAAGGGATACCTACAATCATGGATTGAAGTTTCAAAAAAGTGCAAATCAGCTTGTGCATAGGGCCAGCAATGAGCAAAACAATGTGAACCAAGCCGTACTTTGATTAGTGATTGATAACGGGCTAGGGGATGCATCAGACACACTCTGATAAGATTTTGTTGCCTTGCCTCCTGAAGTTCAATGAGTTTTGCCACGTGGGAAAAGTTAGAATAAAGTTCGGCTCTAGTGTCATATGTGGAACTGAAATTTTTCTATTCAAAAATATTCAAAAAATACATAACCAAATAATAACCGTCTACTGCCAACTTTGTCCAATGCCCACTTGGTGTAATTGGATCATGGAAGGCTTTTATATTGAATGTGTTTTTCACCCTTCTGCAGAACTTGGTTATTTTTTTCCCTGGCCTGCAGCACTCTCTGATCGGCCTTATAATTTGATGTGCCATCTTGAATCTCTGCAAGGCCAAGTCCAATCTGTTGAAGTGCTGCTGCCGTGATTCTCCAGCTTTTCACAACTCAAACCCTTCTATTTCTCTTCAAAAGAGATAGATTTGGGCCATTTTTGCTGCCTTTATGCACACAATTGTATTTATATTTTACACTGTGAGGGGCGCTGTTATAGGCCCCTCCACCTGCTTCATGACTTGTTCTGTCGTAGTATTTGATTTTATGAGCCCATTTCCCGACACTGTTTTGCATCCTCCTGCACACTACTTGGCTATTTTTTGTAGCCTGCGGTACTGAACAGCAACCATAGACAACCATAGTGCCTTGAGATACCTATTTTTTTTTTCTTTCTCTGCCATGGTTATAAGCCTTACAGCCCAATCCATTTTGCTTGATTCTCTTTACTCAACCCATAAGATTGGAATTTTTGGCCATCTGCGGCAGCATAGAATTGCTTGAACTTTGCCACACAATCATCTTTGTAAGCTAAATGTGTGTTCTCAATGGACAACAGCAGCAGAAAGCACATCGGCCAATGGAATAGGGGCTTAGGAATGAGCCAGACTAAATTGGGTCTAGCTGGCCAAATGCGGTCTGGATTTCTTAATCGGGTCTGGATTTCCTAACCGGGTCTGACTTCGGTTCCACATACCACAGCCTAAAGTGGCTCTGGTGTCATATGTGGAACTAAAAGTTCAGTCCTGTCAAGCCGAAGGGACCATCACTCTCTTTATTAACCGTTCTTTAAGCAAATGGCTCCTCGGCTGTGCTCTTACCCCATGAAGTACCTCCATTGGCTCTCATTGTTCAACTCTTGCTCTTACCATGGCCTGCGCAAACGTCGCCGCAGTCTTTATCATCATGTGAACCGTGGCGTCCAATTTCGGTTTAGCTCCAGTTGACTGCGTTCTGCGGCACAGTAACAGCCAATTAAATTCTACTAAATTCATACCGTCGATGCTGAATCCAAACCTCGGCTCCCTTTATCCGCCCCCATGTCGAGCTTCAATTTTGACCGTTCTTTAGCGATCACCTCGGCGACTCTGAAATGCTGCGCCGCAATCGCCGCGGCAGTTGAAGGAAGATCTCGATGTCGCTCCTTTCGACATTAATATTCTCACCATGCCCGAAATCAACAATCGTCCAACTGTGCCGCAATGATAAAAGCTGTTGACTCTAATCCATTCCGGGGTCTTTGAGATAAACAGTCTGGTCTCATGATCCCACAGCTTTAATGCACAGCCGAGAGACGTTTCCCATCTTGCCCGGATCTCATTCATTACTTGCGGATGTGAGTGTTCTATAAATCCGCCCTCGCGCGCCGTTTTCTGCGGCTCCTTTGATCCCACTCCCATTTCCCTGGTTCACTCATTCTGAACTATTTATTCCCCTGGTTTTATGCCTTCATCAGCCAAGACCTTGCCATCTTACAGAAGGATATTAATCTGAGCTGCTTTTTGTCCGGGGGCAGCACACAAAACCTGTTTCCATCAACGCCGCAAAAATACTCAAAATCTGGTCTCACCTTAGCATTCAATTTCTCGACAGCTCAAGCTAGTTTTCCCAATTCAACCGCGGAGCTTGAAATTCTGCTCAATCTACAACCTCTCTGCTCGCAGCCCTGCGTATTCTGACGGCGGGCGTTGGGTTCCATCTGGATACAATTCAGTTAATTTTATTATTGGCGCTGTGATTCGCTAACATGGTCCTTGGCTATATTCCGACACCATTGGCCTCTGCTCCCAGCACTGAGCTCGGTTATCGAAGGTGCGTAGCCTCAAATATTTCCCAATCATCACCGGTATTTAAATATGGACAGCTCCTCCCATCGCGGCCGCGTTTGCCGTTGTACCAATATGAACGACCCCCCATCCGCCTATCAACCCATCCTCTCGTTCCTCCCTCCAGCTGCTTTCCGTCTCCCATGGAATTCGACCCTTCCCACACTCAAGCATGAAACAGCCTCGATCTTGAACTTCAAGTATCATTTTGACGCTGGCTACTTTACCCGGTGCATCTCATTATGGTTGGTTTTTTCTTTGGTTATGTGTTGCACGCAGATACTTATTCATTCGCTCCGAGCTTTATAGTTTTGCCTTGCTTCTTACATCGAGTTCTGCCTGGGTCCACATGAGTTCCTTTTCTGTTTGTGTATGTAGTCCAACGAATTGCGAACTGTGTTGAATTCTGGTCGACTGCAGCGGATCAACGCATGTCGTGGAACACCTGGCAAATCTTGGAAGCTTCAACTGCGGGCTGCGGATCGAACCAGAATTGGTCCTGCATCGCCAACACATCGTTCAACAGTGCTTCTCAGGTTATTCTAAAATTACAAGGGGATGCGTTCCGAAATTCAATTGTTGAGGTTGAAACTTCGGATGAAGGGTTCATTTTTCCTTATCAAAGACGTAAAAAAGGTAAACGGTGCACTTCACTTGAGTTGGTGAGCAGAAGAACCGAAGTTGGTTTTGAACGTCGTGTCGACGCTGCGCAGCCGCCTCTGCACCGTGGACGCGGCATGAGATCGAAGCCAGAGGTGGATTAGAGGGGAAAGCTCGGCGGAAGAAGAAGCAGTTGACGGAGCTTAAAGAGGCTTCGAAAGACACGCGTAATTTTATGAAGAGGTAGACTTTCATTTCTGCTGATTCGCCATAATCTCTTTCTCTGTTTGGATCCCAATCTTGACTTTGACTCAGTATGGCTGCCGGTGCCTTTATTTATTCCCTTATATATCTTTTGCAATTTCTTTCGTCGTCTGAGTGCATATCCGGAGCGAAGCGGAGGCACATCTTGTAAAGTAGTGTGTGTCCGTCTGTCCGAAGCCTTTTTAAAACTCCGTTTTTGGCACATCTGCTCCGAATCTTTGGAGACGCCCGCAAATGAGCGCTAACATTTCCCCGATGATTTTCCATCCGCTCGTGTGGTTCGTTTCATCGCAGCGACATCCCACCATGCCTTTTTAAATTCCACATTTAATCTATCATTGCGGGAGATCCTTTGCCGGACCCTTCATGAATCACTGACCTCACTTCATTAGTCTTTCATGCTCTTAGGAGCTTAGAAAGGGGATGCGAGGCCGCGAAGCGGCCGAGCGGCTGCTTGTCAAAGTTAAAGTTAGCTCTCAGATATTACTTATCTCACTCTCGGACAAGACGGACCTCCGCTTTGATCGCCCTACCCAGCGCCGTTTAATATCATCATGCGATGTAATCCTAGGGCTGCACGCCGTGCTCGTCGCGCCGGTTCTACGGGTCCTGTACGACGGGTAGGCGACCCGTTCTGTCAGGGGTTCTGGAAGTTTTTCGACGGGACGGTAACGGGACGGCTTTTCAGGACGACGGCCGTCGAAATCACGGCCGTCGACGGGGGTCGACGGGCGACGGATTTTTGCACAGAAAACTGACGAATCTCGCATATTTCCAATATATTTCGAGCATTTCTCATAGGTAATACGCTTGCATGGACTTTCCACAGTGATTTGTACTGATATGCATCACGCACGACGGTATTCTTTCGTTCCAAGTGAACCCAAGTCTTGAGTACATATCTTTCCCCATATCCTGTTGAACACATTTTCCTGGTCAGAATGCAGTTCTTCCCTCAAGAAGAGAATAGAGAAGCACCTCACCAGCTTAAAGAAGTATTGTCTATCTGGCAATCAAATGCAGGACTGCTGGCCAATGTCTTTGAAGGTCTGTTCAGCGCGAATTGCCCGCCAATCTTCGACTTACCAAAAAGTATGTCAAGAGGATAAAGTACCGCATATTTTCCAATGAAAATGGCCAAGTTTGTGTATTGTCTCTGAATAAATCGTAAGATGCTCCTTGAGGCTCTATTGGATGTCAGTATAGGCTAATTTCACTCACGGCTGAACCGGAAACTTCTGTTCACCGTCGACGGCTGTCCCGTCACCCATCCCGTGCCGTAGACATTTTGTTAGCCCACACGACGGACCGTTGAGTGACGGGCCGTTCCCGTTGTATACCCGTTGAAACGACGGCCGTACCCGTTACGGGCACAGCGTGCAGCCCTATGTAATCTTTCCATGGTTTTCAAGTTGAGACATGCTGTGCCAGATGAAGAATGAGAGAGGATGAATCATACAGTTGCTTGGAAGCTATGATCCACTTGGGCAGTGGGGCGGCACGACAGTTCTTCCTCATGCGACCAGGTACCCCCGTCTAACGCAGCAAATCTATGTTGTGAGTTGAAGGGAATTGAAGATCATTTGAATGGTTCCGAGTCATCCCTAGTGGCTACGATACTGATGTCATCTGTAGTCAATAGCAGTGTGCGTAAAGCACTTTTCAACTCCGCGATTTGTCCCATTTTGAGCCCAGTTTCCTTCAGAGTCGACTCCGAAATCTCGAGAAGTGCCGCAACAGTTGTGAATCCTTCTTTTACGAGAAGTTCATAGGTCTCCTTATCGATATGTTTCTCGTGAAATTCGGCCAGACTCATCGTTGGCACGCGAATGATCTCCTTTTCGAATTGCACCCTGCGCTCCTTGGGCTGAGGACATTGACCCGCCTGTACCGAAATTTTTTTCAGCGTAGAGTTAGCGAGATTTTAGAAGGGTGTACTCATTGTGCCAGTACCGTCCATAAGATGAATAAGACTACTGTTTGTGGACGGGTCAGGAGCTGTATGTAGTTTCAAAAGGAACCTACGCACCGAGGGCGGGTTGATTGCGCGTTGTGGGAGGTGGCTCCGCGGGAGAGATTGTGAAAGCGCTATTCTTTCTTGACGTTGTATAGGTGTGTCAGTGGAGGCCTAAAAATACCAGATGTTTCAGAACATTGTGTAATATTCCGGAGATTAATGAGTGTCGTGGGTCATCGAATGTCGCGTAAGGCAATATTTACCCAAATATCACAAACACTCCGTTAAGCTAAATTGAGGCACTTCGCCATCTGTCGGGGGCAAGGATAGGGATCTTACAATAGCGCTCGGGTGCCAATGCATATGACTTGATTGATTGAGACGTTTCTCCTTGGTTTCTCCATCTGGCTATCATGGCTGCATTCGCACCCCCACCGTGCTCCTGGACTGTTCAACTTTCCCCATTTCTTCAACTGTTCACTGCCTGAGCTGTGCCGCCGTGTGCACAGTCCTGATTCACTCAGCTGACTAGCCCGCAGTTTTTTAGCAGGTCACAGTTCATTGCAGCAATTGTTCTTTCAGCTCATTTCCATTCCAGTAGACAAGAAATGCCTTCACTCCGCTCCGGTGCACCGGGGTGAAAACAGAAAGCATCTGCGCTGATACCTCGATCGAGTTGTGGATGCTCAAAATTCTTGCTCGCTGCACTGGCAACCATTCGTCGAAAGCCACACCAGATAACATGAATCTACAAATTACTGGAATACTCACCTCAAGATGATTGTAAGACATCAAATATGGTTTTCCATGTTCAAGGTTGGGGGAGAGCCCAGAAGATTCAGATTTGGACATCCTTTGTGATCGTGCGGAAGTCTGAGTCGAGGTTGGTCAAAGTTGAGGAGAGACGTCGAGATTGAACAGACACACAAGCTGAGCGCTGGGTACCAAATGTGAGGTGAGTTGGGACGAGCCTGTGAGTCGGGATCAAGGCGAGCGCGTCTCGTGCGTGAGTCAAATCAAACATGGAGCTGGGCATCCAACACTGGGGGTTTCGCGCGAAATTGCAGCACAGTCCGAGTACATGGCAATAGGCAAAGAAAACTCATATCTCGGCTCGGAGCGGGCAGAGGTAGTTGGTGCGAGATGGTTTGCGGCGGTGGGTAAACCGTGATCTCTGTGATTGGGGGAGCTTGCGACCCCGATCTATCAAGGTGGTCCGATTTGCGTGTCACGTGGAAAAACGACGGTTTGGCTTTGTGTACTAAGTCACGAGGTGATTCGCACGAGGGCGCTGCCGCGCAGCGCCGGTTCGTTTCGGCCGAAATCTATTCAGAGATTGATATCTCCGAATAATCAAATCCCCGACAAATCTCGAGGCAAGCACATAGAGCCAGGAGCCTGCATTTCTCCTTACTTCCCCTCACCATCCTCACGGTAAGCTTCAAGTACTTCTCATTCTTTTCAGTTGTATTTTATATTTATTCCTCCAAACTCGTGATTGGCCCCTATCTCTTTCTGATCTTATCTTGGACACTGTGCGTAGTTTCTTTAGCCTTGAACTCACTTTTCTCACTTTTGTGGCTCTGTTGGAATGCATGTCCATGCCTCCCTTGCCCTTCTGATTCACATTAATAAATTGACTTTAAAATAGGGATCAAACTCCGCCTAATACAGCATGCCTGGAAAGCCTGTTGTTAGATGTCTGGCTAAACACAACAGTCCTGGGGCAAAAAAGGGACTCAGATGAGGATGCAGAAAGCTTGCAGAAGGAGATTCTCCTGGTTGAAAGGGCAAAAATCATGATTCCTTGCAATGTGTGGACTTCAAACTACTTCTCCAATTCATTCACATTGATTTCCTGGGCTTGGTAAATGGCTGTCAGGGAATTGCAAAGAAGATTTGTTACCTTGAATTTGATGTGTGCATAAATCTTCCATCAGTTGTGTTTGTTCAGTGTTAGCAGATGGGATTTTGGATGCACAGGGATACATGCAGTGAGGCACGGGTGGGGATCGGAACAGCCTGGAATGGGGCTGCTGTATAGTTGACAGGTGGCGAGGAAGACTTTTCTTCACCCAATTGATGTTCATGTACTCAACTGTACCATAGGGGCGACAAATGACTTACTTGTGGCTTGGAATTCTATCTGGTGGCATCTGGGCTGGATAGCAAACTTTAACATTCAGTGCAACAGATATTCAGGTATTCATTGACTCTCTTATTGTTCATGGTGATTGCTTAAATGAATTAAACAGGTCCTCACACACCAGGCCTTTCTTTTGGTGCAATTTCTTGAGTCAAAACACTGTTTGGTATAGCTTTCCAGAAATCCTGTGGGTGGGCCTGGCTGCGAAGACTTGTTACCGGATCACAGAAAATGCTGGAATGCGGAAAAAAAGCTCTGTATTAGCGAGCTCCCCCTTACGTATCCGGGCACCGGAATACAAAACATATTTAAACTTCCCAACTTCTAAGGTAGCGGACACACATCATCGGTTGCCCCACGTGAAGTGACGGTTACACTACCTTTTTGGGTCAGAAATGGAATCAACCGTCCTTTGCATGCTTCCTCGAGAGATTATCCAAAATCTGGCACAACAGAATTTTGGAGATATATGTAGAGAGTAATCCCAAATTTTCTCAAAAAAATCTGTGCAAAACTGAGAGACAAGATTTGATTATAGTGCTAATTTACTACAAACCTGCATTTGCGTTGCTTCCTCGCATGATTCCAGCCGCCAGCATGTCCCTTTTGAAGCTCGGAGGGAGCATACGATATCCCTTGTATTTTCTAGCCGCCCAAGCCGCCTGCGGCCCATCCAACCCGTGGCGGTACGCATCAGCAAAACGGTGCGTGCGAAGAACAAACCGACACATTGAATCCAACGGAACCTGATCAAGTGCGGCAAGTGTGTTCCGCTCAAGTACATCCTCCCGCGACGACTCGGGATTCAGGCCATAAATTCGCTTGGCGTATCCCCACACCATCTCGATAGGGTTTAGTTCACAATGGAACTTGGGCAGAAAAAGGACTGTGCAGTGGAATTCGGCACATGTATCCTCAAGACAGGATTTGACTGCTGCAAAGTCGGGCTGGTTGAACAGCATACGACGCATGCAGCACGTTCCCGAGTTTGGGTCAGCACACTTGAACTTCTGACACTCCGCCTTCTTTTTTTTTGAGCTCTGCCTCGGAAATGGCGCCAAGATCCCCCTTTTTTCTGTGTTCTTCCAATATTACCTGCATGCCTTTGAATTTCCCGGCGTGAGTTTGAGCGTCAGATGCGAAGTACAGGTCCTGCACAGTCCCGTCCGCGAAGCATGCACCTGTCATCTGGATATTCTCCTTCAACAGAGTGCCGTGAGCGTCATACATACGCGAGCCATCTTCATTCAGCTTGTTGATAGGCACGAGGAAGTTCGCGTCAGGATTCTTGTTCTTCCCAGTCTGTGTACCCGAGATGCCCTTGGGCATAGTGCGTGCTGACAGTGCACCTGCGCTACGCTTGCGGTGTGTAGTCGCATTGTCGTAGATGAAAACATGATCGAAATCCGGCCATCTCGCATTGACCAGGGTGCACGCTGCGATTGCCTGCTCCTCAATATCCTCGGATGAGAAGTAGCCGTCGCGTTTTTTCCCCGGCCGCATGGAATGTCGAGCACCAGGTTTGCCGTCTGCAGTACGAAGCCAGCCAAAGTCGGCGGAAAAGTAATCGGCAACCATGTAGGACACACCGTCACCCTTTTTGTACGGAATGGCATCGGCGTCTTTGTGGTACCAAGTTTTTCGACAGCGATCATGAGCATAGAAAATGCTCTCATCGTGATACCATATCACAGTTCGACGAGTTCCAGGAGGCAGGGATGGAGTGATGACCGAACCGTCAGCTTCGAACACGAGCGGTCTTGGAAACCTTTCAGAGTTGGGAGGTAGACTTCTTCCCTGTAATACACAACATCATCACATTCATGGCCGTCACAATATTGGCCTTTTTTTCTCCGTTCGAAATCTGAGAAATAAATCGGATACAGAAAGCAGGTGTTCATGCAGTAACAGCTCACCGATAGCCTAGCTCATTCAGATACCTTCGCGCAGTACGATCACTGATCTTATGGTCCAAGCCGTGCTTATTCATGATGTCCTCTCCCGAAAGAAAATCAACGAGTTTATCAGCTGTTATGAATTTTCCCAGCTCTTGAAGATGGTCGCGGACATCATTAGCTAGGTCCTCGTCAGCCAGCATTGATTGTTTCCATGACCCATAGGGATTTATCGGCAACACCATGCGTGAACCAATGTACGCTCGGCTAAGGGTAGCAAAGCGACGAGCACAGTACTCGCCCCGACCAGCCGCAATGGCAGCTTGGCGTGCGGAGGTACCCCCATTGCCCATAAGTCACCGAGTTCTGATTGATGTACTGTGACAGATGGCTCCGTATCCCTTCCATTTGAACACGGACCCAGGGACTCAAATCAGGGGGATTGTATCCACCACAAGCACCGCGGCTCGGGCCGCGGTGAAATGGTGCACTAGGGTGCGGCCGTGAAATCTAATGGATTGACTAGTGAGAAAAGCGAACTAGTCACTCTACTCAAACCAACCAAAACCAAACAAATCACTAATCCTAATCCTAATACTCGTGTGTGTGTGTTCGGGGAGGTAGGGTACGTATCACCCGTCAAAAGGGTGTGCAAGGTTGGAATAAGGCTTTGTTTCAATAGCAACTATGTGGTTTAAGCACAGTTATGCTAGGATAGCAGGGACTTCACGCCAACAGGATATCAAGACTCAAGTTAAACCTTAGACTGTTCAAGTCTTCAGTTTCTTTGTGAGCGGCAGAACCTAACACTACTGGCAGCTAGCCAAGAAGCAGAAGGTAGGACAGACTATCAACAGACAGACGCTACTTCAATATCAACCAACGTTTGCATGAATGGCAGCGGTATCAACGAAACGGGGCTGTTACACAGAAGGTGGACGCTGGGCTAAGGCGCGGACAGTTACACTGAAGGCGGCGGTTTCACTTCTACTAGCACAAACTAGTCTTTAGTCCTGGAGGCCTAAAGCGCTGCTACAGGAGACAAGAGAGTACGATTTACACAACAAGTCTTAGTCCTGGAGGCCTAAAGCGCTGCTACAGGAGACTGATTGGTGCAGGTTGTATGGGGCTCTTATATCAATGCGATTGGTAGTCTTTTCGACGTCCCGTATCTCTTAATCTTTTCTGTGCGTCTGCAAATATATCTGATTTCTATCACAAATCTAGAGTCTACTATATTGCCCGTATATCTGGGGGATAGTTTACTGGCTAATACAGAGTACACAGCTGGCTTTTATACATTTCGGAGAGAAGTAAAGGAGATAGACGGAATGAATAGGAACAATAAAGGGTGGGAGCCCGAGTAGTGAATGGCCAATGGCGTAGAAGATATTCTCAACCAAGGGTATTATGACCTGCTACCGGGGCTAGTCCACATGTATTTCTCTAGCACGCCATAAGACGTGCTTAGTTGTCTTGGTTTCCATCTTTCTGACTGAGCAAGTCAGTCTTTTAGTCATTGCTGACTGGTCAAGTCAGTCTTAGTCAAGTTCTATTCAATTTCTCTATCAGTCCCGCACTTCACAAGCTCAGTGGAACTCATAGTAAATATCAAGCAGATTGACAAGATAGCGCGGCGCTACACTGGTGGACCAGTAGTGACCAGTGCCAATATGGCGCGGCGCCATTCTATAGTGCCAATCCTCATCAGTCATATCAGTAAATCCTTGATGCGAGGCCCGCATCTTTCTATCGGTCAGATCTGCCCGAGTAACCACAGTGATGGTTAACTCAGTAACATGTCTTCATCCTAATCTAATCAGTTGGACTTATACACAAAATGGCGCGGCGCGATATCTCTGCCGGCCCTAATGTGGTTGTACCAATCCTGACTTCGTATATCTTGTTTTAATAGTCATCAGACTATTCAGAGGCTGTTGAGGCGACAAGTCAATAATTCTGAGTAGTTCCCTGATGTTTCACCTCCAGCGCATAAGATAATGGTTTACCGCCACCATCTATAGCTCAGTGTAGAATATCATAGTCAGGACGTAACAGCCTTTTGGGCTGCCTTGTCAAGTCTACTCAATCCTTCATAGTTGGTTTGTTACACTGACTTTCGGCCATCAATAGTGTAGCCTACCACCCCAGGGAGGGTGTACGCTCATAATCTAATGCCTCACTTCTGCCCGCTAATAGGTTCAAAATGAAAGAAAAACTGGTGTTTTCATGCATGTTTCGGTACACGCCCTATCAGCGGAGGATGAGCTCCATGTCCATCAATGCAGCCTTGGTGCTAGTGATATCGGGTGCAGCGGCAAGAATTCGTTTTTTTACCCAGAGCAGCCATTTTCTGAAGGAAGTTTTTGAATGGTTCTGGACGAGGATATCCGTTGCCAGAGAAAACAGCAGCATCTGGAACACATAGTTCATCAAACTCGGGAGAAATGATTTCGCTGTCGTTCTCATCAGAGTCGGCTAGCATAGATGCAGCGTCTGGAGCCGGAAATGTATGGGTCGAAAGGTTGTCACTGGTATCACAGTGAAGTGTGGCCAGTCTGCCTCGGACAATTTTGTACGCCGCAGGAGCGGCCGTGGGTGTCTCAGGCGTAGATCCCTGATGAAATTGGCTCATGTAAAAATCTGCGGGAGGAGGGCTTGCATCCGTGAAGACATCATCATCTTCACGGTTTGCTGGTTCCGAGTGCTGGGTAGAAATAGTAGACTTGTCAGATCGTGAGTCAAGCGTGAGGGAAGGGAAGAATCCAGCTACCCCATGACCGTGGTCGCTGTCATCCGGGTCTTTGTGCCAGCACTTCTTTTCGACGCGTTTGACAGCGCTCAATACGATCACCGCGACGTGTTTGATGGCTTTCTTGGGTGAGGGCAAACGGCCGTTCAGGCGGCTCAGCCGGTCTCGTATCGATTTTTTGGGGAAGGGCATGAAGAGAATATTGGGTGCCTGCCATTGGAAAATTAACAAGGCTCAGCAGCCAAAGAAACTTTGCAATGCGCGCGCTCCAGCCTCGCACTCAGGTAGACTGACTACCTATTTTGGACACTAGTCGCCCAATTCTGAATATTTTACCGAAGTTTGACCTAAGGAGGCAATGGTGGACCAATCCCCAGAGAACTGGTGGGCCAATTTTTTTATTTTACTCCTTCAGGTTTAATTATCGTGTTTTCTGTCCATCGGCTTCCCAATATGGTATGTCACACTGTGATCACGTGGGGCAACCGATGATGTGTGTCTGCTACCTTATTCGTCAGATTGAGACTGAAGTGTACCATGCGAGATTGGAACACATGAGGACCGAGGTCCAGCAGGCATATGCAGCACTTTGATATATCAGATGTCCTGTGATTGTCAGAGCTTCATGATATACTGCGCAATTTCATTCAATTCGGCGGTCACACATCACGCACCCCCTGTGCTGCGATGAATTTTGGTCTCGGTCACGGGTCACGGTGATAAGCCGTGAAACGGACCATGGGTGAAATAGCAAGGAATTTGCCGATTTCTGCCTTAATCACGTAGCGCGCTGCTCCAAAGGATTAGCATAAGTCCTATATGGCTAATCAGGGCTTTATCCTGCATGAGGACCTTAATCAAGTCCGCCTGGGATGTATCAACTGGAAAGTTCATACTGGTTGATATCCATGATTAAGGGTTTAATTGCTAAGATTAAGCATCGCTGCTTAATCAAGGCATCGCGGGGCCCACAAACAACATGGGCAATACTAATCATCCTCTCTGATGATCTGGGGCACCACTGTGGGGTCTTGATTAGGCGTTCAAGTACTTTTTTGTGCTTGATTTACAGAAGGGGCCTTGCGCGACAGGTCAGGTGATTCGGGTTTAACAGTAACCAGTTACCCCGGCTGTTGTTGAACTTCGCTTATCAACTATCCGATCATTGTTGCCATCCTGATTTGGTTATTTGAACCAGGCCAGGACGGTAACTCGCATATCTCCACAACCACTTGGCGGTTTGGGCTGATTAAGGTACTGGCTCAGAGCCAGTGCCTGCGTCTACCTAAAACTGAAGGTCCTGAACGGGGGACAAGAGGATAGAAGATGGGACTGTCTACACGATCGGGCAAGGAGCAGTCACACCGGACACACTCAAGCATTAAGGGGTCGACACACAAGGATCCTATATATTTACCCACACGTGATTAACTATGGACGACTTACTCATATACCAGCAAGTAGACTAATCATCGTGCTGGAATTAATGATGACAGCTCGGCCATCGGGCATTGATTGATAAGGTGATTACTAATGGACAGTTCAAGTAGATACATGTAGAACATTCTAGATATATTTCTCAGTAGTATATAAGCCTGTAGTAGTATCCTGCTAGAGCATCAGTTTGCTCTAAAGCAGTCTTTTCACCAACAGTGCTATTGCAAACTAAATTACCTCTTGCTCTAATTTCGCTCTCCCACTCTAATTACAACACATCGTATTGTAAGCGTAATTGTACAGTATATAAGGAGGAGGTTTTGGCATGGATAGGCACTGCACTTTCTGTCACTAAGAGCATTAGCCTTTACCGGGTATTGCTTGATAAACAACGGAGATTCGGGACTTGTCACCCAGGACTGACTTCGTTAAGAAGTTTTGTTTCGTCTGCACGAGTAACTTAATATCAATTGTTGGATCAGGATCTTGGGATTGGGAACAGTTAAGAAGCTAGAGAGAACTTATTAGGATTGAGAACACGGCACCGCACTACAGTAGCCTTGGAAGGCTTATTATTTGGGATTTGGAGAACACGGCACCTTGTTAGGATTGGGATTGTTGGCTCAAGCTTCTAAAGCTTATACACTTGATTTGTTGGCTTAGGCACTCATTTGGCATTGCTCAAAGAGGTCTAATACTCTAAATCAAACCTTGCACTTCGGACTAGACCTCTTAAAACAGGCTTGTTCCTCGCAACCTCTGTTGGATTATCTGTGCTCCTTGAACCTTCTTAAAGTGCTCAAAAGACCCGTACTCAGCGGCACAGTCTAAACCATTCAAGGGGAAAGTAGTTAGGATTTGGTTAGTAGTTGTGTTTTTGCCTTAATCAAGCAACTCGCATTCTGCTCGTTGGGTCTTGATTAAACTAGTACTGCTGTTGTAGACACCGAGCAAGCATTTCATTGCGGGGCTCGAGCCAACAACCTGGCTGCCAGCGCAGATGCAAAGCGTACGGTGGAGCGCTTAATGGAGGAGGTATGTGCCTTGTCATTGAAGTTTGAGACTCATGAACCCATCCAGTCCTCTCTCGCAGATTACGGGCCTTGCAGAGCATTTGGGGATGATTGGCTTTGCCATGTTCACCCGTGGACTCGTTCACGACAGCTCGATCCCCATCACCATGGAGTCATGGGGTGCGCTCAGCTTCTTTCGGGAGGTATTAAAGAAGGACCCTGTGGACGTGAGTGCGCTGTTTGAGCTATGGGCTGTAAGCTGTGCGCGAGGCAAGCCCCCTTTTCCCTTTATTGGTACGCCTGACCAACAGACTTTCGTAGGAGATACAGGAGCGGAGACGCTCATCTCTATGCAGAAGGAGTGCACAGAGATGATTAAAACAGGCCTGCGTACGTGCTGGACTTATTCATCTGTGGGATCAAAATACTGACAAGCCTTGCATTGCAGAAACTGTCGCTGGCCGGCCAAAAATCACTATGAATTACGACAATTACATCAAGGCCATCATGGAAGGCAAGGACTTGGGCCTCCTTGGCTGGCCGCGGGACGTGGACTTCAAACAGATGTCCAAGCAGTCTGTGATCGGCCCACTTCGCACATTGTGCGATGCGCTCAAGGCCGGGACCTGCAGGTGGGCGGTGGTCTCCGCCAATCAGAAGAAGCAGCTCCTTGCCAAATTCAAGGAGATGGTCAATGAAGGCAAGGCGATGGAGAAGGCGGCGAAGGCACGAGCAAAGGGAAGGTGAAAGGAGCCGGGGGAGCCGAGGGGGTCGACACGTACGGTGAAATGCTTGCTCGGTGTCTACAACAGCAGTACTAGTTTAATCAAGACCCAACGAGCAGAATGCGAGTTGCTTGATTAAGGCAAAAACACAACTACTAACCAAATCCTAACTACTTTCCCCTTGAATGGTTTAGACTGTGCCGCCGAGTATGGGTCTTTTGAACGCTTTAAGAAGGTTCAAGGAGCACAGATAATCCAACAGAGGTTGCGAGGAACAAGCCTGTTTTAAGAGGTCTAGTCCGAAGTGCAAGGTTTGATTTAGAGTATTAGACCTCTTTGAGCAATGCCAAATGAGTGCCTAAGCCAACAAATCAAGTGTATAAGCTTTAGAAGCTTGAGCCAACAATCCCAATCCTAACAAGGTGCCGTGTTCTCCAAATCCCAAATAATAAGCCTTCCAAGGCTACTGTAGTGCGGTGCTGTGTTCTCAATCCTAATAAGCTCTCGCTAGCTTCTTAACCGTTTCCAATCCCAAGATCCCGAGTCAACAATTGATATTGAGTTACTTGTGCAGACAGAACAAAACTTCTTAACAAAGTCAGTCCTGGGTGACAAGTCCCGAATCTCCGTCGTTTATCAAGCAATATCCGGTAAAGGCTACTGCTCTTAGTGACAGAAAGTTCAGTACCTATCCATGCCAAAACCTCCTCCTTATATACTGTACAATTACGCTTACAATACGATGATTAGTCTACTTGCTGGTATATGAGTAAGGTGTCCGTAGTTAATCACGTGTGGGTAAATATATAGGATCCTTGTGTATCGACCCCTTAATGCTTGAGTGTGTTCGGTGTCACTGCTTCCTGCTCGATCGTGTAGACAGTCCCATCTTCTATCCTCTTGTCCCCTGTTCAGGACCTTCAGTTTTAGGTAGACACAGGTACTGGCTCTGAGCCAGTACCTTAATCAGCCCAAACTGCCAAGTGGTTGTGGAGATATGTGAGTTACTGTCCTGGCCTGGTTCAAGTAACCAAATCAGGATGGCAACAATGATTGGATAGTTGATAAGCGAAGTTCAACCACAGCCGGGGTAACCGGTTACTGTTAAACCCGAATCACCTGATCCGTCATGCAAGGCTCCTCTTGTAAATCAAGCACAACAAAGTACTCGAACACCTAATCAAGACCCCACAGTGGTGCCCCAGATCATCAGAAAGGATGATTAATATTGCCCATGTTGTTTGTGGGCCCTACGATGCCCTGATTAAGCGTTAAGCAGTGATGCTTAATCTTGGCAATCAAACCCTTAATCATGGATGTCAACCAGTATGAACTTTCCAGTTGATGCATCTCAGGCGGACTTGATTAAGGTCCTCATGCCGGATCAAGCCCTGATTAGCCATATAGGACTTATGCTAATCCTTTGGAGCAGCACGCTACGTGATTAAGGTAGAAATCGGCAAATTCCTTGCTATTTCACCCATGGTCCGTTTCATGGCTCATCAACAGCGAAGAAGGGGAGCGCTGAGACACGGTCTGACAACGATGATGAGGAGGAGGAGAATGAGGAGGGGGAGGAGGACACGAGGGAGGGCGGGCAGGAAGACACGAGCGAGGGGGAGGAGGGCCCGCATCGGTTACAGCAGGGGAAGCTGTCCGGGGTGGCAGCACGGGAGGCGCAGCACCAGAGGCTGCTTACCCTGGCAGGTCGCAAGAAGGCGGTGTTGGACAGCGAGGGGGAGCGGGGGGAAAGGTCCCAAGTCGAGTAAGACAAAGGGTGGGAAGCGCAAGGGCGACGCTGAGGGCGACGGAGCCCCGACCGCGAAGGTGAAGAGTCAAAAGTGCGACCGCCTCGCCGACAACAACGAGGATGCCGCCCCCACGAAGAAGAAATCGGCAAGCGCCAGGAAACACAGGCACCCGGCAGCCGAAGAGGACGACGCCCCAGCAGTGAAGAAGCGGAAGACGTCGGACCCTTCAAGACGCATGTCAATGGGCGGTGGGAAGCTCTCCACTGCTACGAGCGGGGCAGTGCCTGGTGTAGCAAGGCCGAAGCCAAGGCCCTTGTACAAGGTGTCCACATCGCGCACAACACCTCGCTCGGAATCCCCCTCGCACCGCACCCCTCCATCTCGCACTGGATCCCCCGCGCACATCACAACTTCCCCAGGACAGCCCGCACCTGCGTCCGCCTCACATGCTGCATCTCCTCCCCATGAGCCTTCCCCGACGTGCTCGGCCTCTTCATCCACCTGCGGGTCAGGGTCATCCGGGGCCTCCCGTGGGCGTGCCAATGTCGTTAAGGGAAAGCGCGGAGGGCTGCCCGGTGTTCGGTTGATGTAAGGGACGACTTTGATTTTGCTTTATGTACATGTTGCAAGCACCGCTAATACAATAATACATTTCTCCTTGGTATCTTGTTTTGACCATTTGAAAATTGGAATAGGTAGTTTCCTTTTTGGGCCACATCGCCGTGGGGCACCTCTCAACGTGACTAATGTCACACAATGTGATGGACCGTGACTATCTCATTGCGATTATGCCTTCAAGTGCTAATTCTTAGGGTTAATTTCCTTTTTGGGATATGCAGGCGTCGGGGGTGGGTGGGTGGGAGGCGCAGTCATGGGATCACATGAGCTCAAAAGCTCTAAGTCCCTACGCCTTATATGCTGCAGAGACACTGCAGCATATATGGGACATATCTGCAGCATTTATGCGGCATATTCACAGCATATTCTGCAGCATGTGGGAGATGACCTCAATCACCTCCAACTGGAGGGGACACCCGGGACCCTGTGTCCCCTCTAATTAGACCAGTTATCTGGGACTAACAGGTGCTTGGACCTATTGAGTTGAGTCAGGTCGAGTCAAATCCATGTTCAAGTCGACTTTTGAAGTCGCGACTCGACTTTTCGAGTCGTAGCAACATTACTTGCACTGCCGCACTCAATGGTTACCTCCTTGATTTGTTGACAATGAATGATGACACCACCGTCCGTAAGGCAGTACTCAACACGCTTCCAGCGTTGGTGAGTCCTTCCCATCCTTCTTCTCTTTTACCGGCGAGCTAACAAACTTGTCATGCTCTGGCAAGCACACTATATGGCCTATGTCGCGACAGAGGCATCATTGCCACTCGACTTCCAGTCCTTCATAGCCTCAATCAACAATGTCTTCCACTTCTTGGACGTTATCCCGAATTCCTGGCTCCATTACTCGTTCAAACCTTCAGAGGAAGACGTCAAGAAGGTAAACTTCCGCCTTCCTTATCATTCTCCTACTAAAACTCCTCCAGTTATATGTGCTGCCGACCAACTTCCAGATTCCAAAACTGGACCCCCCAGACCTCGCTAAGGCGCCCTGCAGCTGGGCAGCCGACCAGCACTATAGTGTCCAACAAGACACCCTGGTTCCAGACAACCAAAAGCCCAACTACATGCTCTTCGCTCCGCCTGAGTCGCCACAGTCAAAACACGTGTTTACTTGCCTCAAGCATCTCTCACCAGAGTGGGCCCTGCTACAAGGTCTACTTTGTTGTCCGTACCCGCCGAGAAACCCACTGTGCCACCTGTGTCCTCGCCAATCATGGCTAAAACTGGGCCCCTGCATAAAACGGCTCCCACTTCGGGACAAGTCGAGGTGGTAATTCCCCACCCCTTGGTCTTGTCATCAGATATGTCAGCGACCCCAAACACCCGTTCCAAGCACCAGGTCGCACCTCTGCTGTCCAAAGATGTCCCTCAGTAAGTATCCTATCTTCCTTCCTTTCCTGCTTAGACTGACTGCCGTCCCTTAATCAGGGATCCTCCTCGTGCAACCAAATGCAAGGCCTCTTCCAAGTCAGTGTCTAGCATGAATGCGCCCCTCCCTGTTGTAAGTTCCTTCCTATTTCGTCTACTGATTTCCATCAGAGCCTTATGCCTCTCTTGTCCCAGGCTGGACCTAGTGCCAAAGGCAAGGGAACTGGCCACAAACGTACCAAGACCACAAAGAATTAAAATGCATCATAATGCTAAAGAATCATTAGAAAAGCTTCAGAAAGCATTAGATTGGGGTAAGAAGCATTGTAAAAATAAGTATTAAGAGGTGTGATGCCACATATACTGGAATCAAAGCTCTACTAACAATATCTCCAGTTTGGTGTAGTGGGAATAATGCTTGTGGTCTTGACTTATGCTAGATAATGCAAGGTCTTTTGGGTTCAAACCCCCCAAGAAATTTGTTTTTATTTTCCCTACTGTAACCTGTTATGCTTTTTCAGCATGCCCGGAGATCACCTGACCTCCTGACCTCCGGGCCTGGACAGAGTTCCCATATGTAGTTACATTCCAAATAACCTGTTATAACTGAATTATAACTTGTTTGGCTACCCCAGAAATACCACGTTACAGGCTGTGGTATGGATCCAGCATTTAACTGGTTAATATGACCATATGAGCTAGAAGATGAGGTTGAGGTGGACGATGTGAAAATCTTCATTTACAAGGTCAAGCTTTGCATCTGGTGCAAGCCCCGCATCATCAAGTACTTGCGCTTTGTGGATGCGCAGACAACATTGTTCAAGAAGCACCACTGAGGTCCCACCCTCACTTCGAGAATCAGAAGTGGCACCCCAGGGACTTCTGAAGCTCCGTGTGGCCTTCCCAAGAGCCTCTACAACGGCAAATGGCTCAAGAACGCATTACCAGCTTACCTCAAGGAACTGAAGGTATCGAAGGAAGTGTTCAAGCTCTTCGTCACGGCAACCGACAGGATGGTGCTTTGAGTTGGGTGGAAATATGTCAAATTGTCAAATACACAAGATACACCAGTAGCTATGTCCAGTTTTGTATTGATTTCATAGTCTAGCCAATACAAGAGCAGCTGGATTTTGGAAAAACATTGTTGCACAAGAGGGATCCAAGCTTCGGCCTCATCTACGGCGCCTGCGCCACGTGCAGATCCAAGCGGCGGTGTGCAGCTCCCTGGTGTTTCCGGTGCACATTGAGCAGCCTATGGAGCTTGATCGGAGGCAAGTTGATGTTGCTGTACAACAGCCAACATCAAGAGCATGCAACACATTGAGGCGCACATTCTGTCTTGATTATTTGGAGCGACAATCTTATCTGGAGTGACGATTGATCGTCACTTGGATCGTCACACATGTGACGATCCCACTTCGCCTCCTCCAGTCCAGCCCCAACCCAATTTTGGGTGAATGTACAGTGAGTGCGAAGCACTGCATTTGAACAATATTGGTGGAATGTAAAGTGCTTTGCACAGTGTTTCTTGGTCTTCAGTGAACGTTCAGTGCTTAGCACCACGTTCAAGACATGCAAGATTTCCCTGCAATACATTGTTTCTTGGGTTGTGTCCAGTCGATTGTGAACGTGCTCCTGCACAAATAATTGCATCCGCTTTGATATCTGTGGCCTTCATTGTCTAGTGTCCCTTGAATCCCTTTGTTTCTGGTGGGTACAGTCAGTCCTCTACTCATAAAGCACCATGCCCATGAAAATCTTAGGTCCTTGAGATATGGAATCCTCCACCTCAAACTCACCCACATTCCCCCATGTATGAACTCTTTCCTTCTTCCCTAGCCTCCCGCTTATTCATGATTTAGGGTGCACAGTACTTTGATGGCCACATCCAGAATCACATGGGCATCTTTGGGGTCCACTTTGGTGACCCCCACTTTGTGCTTGGCATCCCCAGTCCAAAGGAGGCAGGTGCCCCAACAGGTATGAGCTTCAGGTGGAGGACTTCAGACATCTGCTATGGGTCAACCCCAAGTTCCCCTACCTCGTCCTTCTGCCATGCTTCAACCCGTTCAACAGGCCCCTCTTTTCATGCCTCAACGTCACCAGGAAGAACCTCCCCTTAGAGCAAGAAAACACTCCCCCAAGTTCAATGGAGCCTCAAGCAGACGTTCATTGACTATTGGCTGCACCTGGAGAGCCTCCTCTGTCTGACCCTGAGGAGGACGACAGATCTTTATGGTGGTCCTGTTACCATAGGGATGTACACGTTTCTAAACCCCATCTCCTACCACTACACCGAGAGGAATGCTTCCTTGCGTTCAAGCACCATAGACATCGCTCTGCGCTCACACGATGCGTTTCTCCCCATGATGGTGAAGATCACCCTCATGTTCATTCTTCTTAATGTGTGTGGCCCCGGTGACTGGAGGGCTCATATGCTGCAGCAAACAAAGCTTCACTGGCAGTGGCTCATCGACTTGGAGCATTCTGCGGTGGGAGATTTCACCATCGATCATATGGGGGGCATCATCGACCTCACTCGGTCCAAATCACATCCTGATGAACATCTCCCTTGGCATGCTTGCTGGCTCTTACCCCACCTCCTCAGCAAACACCGCATCCCCCTCTACTTTTTTTACAGCCAGGGTTTTCCTCTCAAAGAGCCCATCCCCGATGCTCTTGTTAAGATAGGTTTTGTGCCTGATTTGCACGAAGTCAACTATCTGCAAAGCCTTCCTGGCGACGTCGCTTTTAGCCCATGGTCGTTCACCGCATCAGTCTGCAAAAGTCGCAGAGATGGCGCACCGCTGTCCACGCCCCCTTCCTCACATGTACCACCAACATATCAGCACTCAGAAATACCAGCCGACTCCTCTCTCCCCGCTGTATCCTTCCCAGCTGTCGAATGCGATAGTGGTCAGAAACCAGGAGAAGATATACATGCTTTCATGGAGTGCTGCAGGCTACATAATGAAAAGCGGGCCCAACATGAGACTCCCCAGGCAAAAGGCAAGCATCTCACCCAGGAAAACCATGCAATCAAGGGAGGGCCACCGGGCAAGAAAGGGGCTCATGTATTCATATGGGAGGAAGGGGAGGGCGGGTTTTTCATCCAGCATGCATGCAATCACACTGATGCGGCTGAGTGTTGGGATGAGTTTATATCCAACCAGCGCATCTACGATGGTTTTTCGAATCGGTGGGATCTCTGCACTGCACTGGCTCCAAACAAAGAGGCTGAGCCGGACGACATGTACAACGACAACAATGACTACAACAACAACTATGTCCATTTCCACCAGCCCGCTTCACCTGCTGATATTATTCCTTCGATTCCTGATGTCCCCGGGCGTCAAGCAATGGGGGACGAGACCGGTGAGAGGGCCGGGCAAGTCCTTGAGCGAGCATACAATCTGGATCCCGATGATCTATATGAAGATGCAGTCAACCTGCCGGGGTGGCGAATGCAAGATGTCCTGTCCACCATCCCCTACCATTTCGGCTTCGAAGAGCCTGTAGCTCCCATTAGTTCCTCCTGGCAGATGGGACATAAAGCATGTGTGTGGGCCATTGGCAACGAACACTGGGCTGTCCCTGACGCCTCAGCACTCCTCACTTTCCTTCAACACCTTGTTGAGGGTAATGTGACAGGCTTTCAAGCTGAACTTTGTGATTTATCCTCCCCGGGTTCTGACTTGGAACTCGAGTGGAATGTCGACATCAAGATCTTCAGTCAGCGGGACAAAACTCTCTATTTGGTTTGTCCCCATGGTTCTCGTCCTCGGGGCTTCCGGTCCCTCAGTGCTGCCATTGTCCTTCAAATCATTAGGTCAGGCTGGGGGCATGATTTCACACATCTCATCCACGAACTTGTGGAATTGGGCGCAGAGTTTCATCCCAGCTGGGAAAGACTGGCTAATCATGTGCCTCTCACTCCCCCATCTATAAACACTCTGTGTCGCCGCCCTGCTTGTTACAAACCGACTTTCATTGATTTTGGGGTCTACATTCAGTGACAGGACACATTCCTCCGCTCGCCGTATGGTCACGTGGCTCTCTTCCATGGGGGCATCGTCAATCGACTCGTTCACTCAGCTATTCCAGATTTTGAGGATATAGCTGTCTTGACCCCTCCGAAGACATCCTCAAGACTGGAGCACACATGATGAGCAGGAATGGGGAAGAAGCGCCGTGGCATGAAGCCCTGATTCTGGACAAGATCAATCTCATCTGCAGGGTCTACTCGATTGAAATGGGCACGTTTATTTAACCTTTTGCTGATGTATGCTAATTTCATTCCAGGAGAAAGGGGCAGCAAGGCAGAAGACAGGCACCAATTGAAGTTTATCTCCTGGTGGCCAACACCAACCGCCTTTTGGTCGTCTGGTCTTAACATAGGATGGTGGAACGCCAACTGTGAACGCTGGTTCATGAAAAGATTGAAGAAAATTGAGAGAAAGTTGGTGAAGCTTCACACGTATGCGCAATGGAAAAACAAGATCAGGTTCAGTACTCCCACCCGCAAACGATGAGCTCTCTGCCCAGTATCTTGCCACGTGCTTGCACTAGGAACAATATTGTACAATGTTCATATATCGTGTATTTGCAACAGAGTTTTGTCTCAAAAAGACAAGAGTGATGACGATGATCTGCAGACCACCTGCAGATGGGTTTAATGGTGTCCGAAACCTCAAGTATTGTGACACCTTTAAACAAGCATCCATACTTCTCATTTAATATTCCTCTAAACTTAATTCAAAATCTGAGGTATCGACAGGCATATCAACCACCCTGATATCTCTAGTTTTGCAACTCACTTCAAGATCATTTGTTCTTCATTTTTTGTATTGCATTTTATCATTGGCAAAAAGTGCAGCGATACTTGAAATTTTGTGGATGCTTATTTGGACTTTGATAGATTAGATTAGTGATTAGATTTTGTCAAGTCAAATCCAATATATAAAATCGAGATTGCCAAATTATGTGTTTTAAGATACTTGAGGCATATTCTAGGTTACCAGAAGTGTTGTACTCAAATAATAATATATATATAGTTTTTCAACTTGAGTGTGAGTGCAGTAGAGCGACACAGCGTAAAGTAGCCGAGAAAGACACATGAAACGATCATGTCCATCGCAGACAGTTCATCAGGGCATGCCGTACTGGAAGAAGACGTGGTGACTCATCGGGTAGCGCTGATTTCCACTGGTAGCCCCCATTATGGTCTTAATCGGATCGACTGGCCAGCAGGACACAGCTGTGTGGCATGCAAGACAGGTGGGCACGTTGGACTGGACAGCAACAGCCCAAATTTCAGGCACAAAGGGGGTAGAGCACCACGGCAGGCAGGGGGACCGTGCTGCAGGTGGTATGTAGCAGGAGCGGGCAGGCATAGTGAGGGCAGCATGCACAAACTGTGGTGGAAGCAGCGAGATTCTAGTGAGCCTGAAAGCCCACTTAGGATGAGAATTCAATAGGCAGAGCCGCGGGAGGGGTGTGTACAATTCCGATTGAAAAGCGCTGCGCAAGAGCGTAGAGATCCTCTAGCACTCATCAGGCCGATCTAGATGGATTGCATGGATACATGGAGCTGTTGCAATCATGATTGAGTGGCCAGCCTGCAATCCAAAGGGGTGGGAGGTGAGAGCAGAAGGGGAGCTGCAATGACAATTGCGACCCCAGAAGTGGAATAGAGGAGCTTGAAGTCACAGAGGCTAAAGATATAGTGACTAGGAAGCTTCTGGTAAATTTTCAGGATTGCCGTGGACCGGTAGCCCATTTTATGGATGATGCATTCGGATGCCAGCACAGTGGAAATGCTGCAGTACTGTAGCATTTTATTCAGTTTGTACCGGCCTGTGACCTGTGACCCAAAAGTACGAAAGTCAGTTTTCGTACTTGGCCTCGGGAGACCGTGACATCCCCAAAATTTTCATACATACTTTTATCGGAAAGCGCCAGGAAAATTCTAAATGGCATGTACCAGAGTCAATACACTGTAAAAAAAGGTTAGAATTGTCCAAACCACTGAAATCGTACTTGAATTGAACACCCCAATGAGCCCCTATGCCCAAAGCTGTCAACAAGAGCAGCTTGTGCAAACACTGCGGCACGTGCAACTGTGTAAGCCGAAATTTCGATTTTTGGGGTGATTTTCAGCGACTTCGTGACATTCTGGCGGTTTTCGTACTCGACCCCAGTGACCCGTGACATGTACGAAAATTTTCGTATTTTTGAGGCCCTGTGACGCGTGACATACGAACTGAATAAAATGCTACAGTATTGAGGGTGATTCGAGGCGCTGGAATCGACGTAGCAGTGCAGAGAACCCAGAAGAGCAGCCTAGCTATGGTAGAAAGCAAGCAAAGGCCCTGGAAGCGAACAAAGCCGGTGTGGCAGAGGAGAAGAGGCATTGATGGGAGGCTATGAAATCGTAACAAGTGTCAACAAACCGACCCATTCGGAGTGGCTAGGCAGTCAGGTGGGTGAATGGTAGGCACGAATTTGGGCGGAGCGCGTGGTGTTGCGCAGGGGCAGGGATTTGATGGGAATTTGATGGATCAAACTTGCCGCTGACTAGAGTGTCTGATACTGTACAATTTCATTCAATTTGGCATGGGTTGTGACCTGTGACCCAAAATACCGATCCGGCACTTCGGCAACCAACAAAGTTTGGCGTGACACCTCCCTTTTTGGCACCTCTGAGGGAGATTTGGCCCTGATGTCACGCATTTTACATTCGGCACTGGGCACCGTTGAAATGCTTGCTCGGTGTCTACAACAGCAGTACTAGTTTAATCAAGACCCAACGAGCAGAATGCGAGTTGCTTGATTAAGGCAAAAACACAACTACTAACCAAATCCTAACTACTTTCCCCTTGAATGGTTTAGACTGTGCCGCCGAGTACGGGTCTTTTGAACGCTTTAAGAAGGTTCAAGGAGCACAGATAATCCAACAGAGGTTGCGAGGAACAAGCCTGTTTAAGAGGTCTAGTCCGAAGTGCAAGGTTTGATTTAGAGTATTAGACCTCTTTGAGCAATGCCAAATGAGTGCCTAAGCCAACAAATCAAGTGTATAAGCTTTAGAAGCTTGAGCCAACAATCCCAATCCTAACAAGGTGCCGTGTTCTCCAAATCCCAAATAATAAGCCTTCCAAGGCTACTGTAGTGCAGTGCCGTGTTCTCAATCCTAATAAGCTCTCTCTAGCTTCTTAACTGTTCCCAATCCCAAGATACCGATCCAACAATTGATATTAAGTTACTCATGCAGACGAAACAAAACTTCTTAACGAAGTCAGTCCTGGGTGACAAGTCCCGAATCTCCATCGTTTATCAAGCAATACCTGGTAAAGGCTAATGCTCTTAGTGACAGAAAGTGCAGTGCCTATCCATGCCAAAACCTCCTCCTTATATACTGTACAATTACGCTTACAATACGATGATTAGTCTACTTGCTGGTATATGAGTAAGTCGTCCGTAGTTAATCACGTGTGGGTAAATATATAGGATCCTCGTGTGTCGACCCCTTAATGCTTGAGTGTGTCCGGTGTGACTGCTCCTTGCCCGATCGTGTAGACAGTCCCATCTTCTATCCTCTTGTCCCCTGTTCAGGACCTTCAGTTTTAGGTAGACGCAGGCACTGGCTCTGAGCCAGTACCTTAATCAGCCTAAACCGCCGAGTGGTTGTGGAGATATGTGAGTTACCGTCCTGGCCTGGTTCAAGTAACCAAATCAGGATGGCAACAATGATTGGATAGTTGATAAGCGAAGTTCAACAACAGCCGGGGTAACCGGTTACTGTTAAACCCGAATCACCTGACCCATCGCGCAAGGCCCCTTCTGTAAATCAAGCACAACAAAGTACTCGAACACCTAATCAAGACCCCACAGTGGTGCCCCAGATCATCAGAGAGGATGATTAGTATTGCCCATGTTGTTTGTGGGCCCCGTGATGCCTTGATTAAGCAGTGATGCTTAATCTTAGCAATTAAACCCTTAATCATGGATGTCAACCAGTATGAACTTTCCAGTTGATACATCCCAGGCGGACTTGATTAAGGTCCTCATGCAGGATAAAGCCCTGATTAGCCATATAGGACTTATGCTAATCCTTTGGAGCAGCGCGCCACGTGATTAAGGCAGAAATCGGCAAATTCCTTGCTATTTTACCCATAGTCCGTTTCACGGCTTATCAGCGACACTTCCTGTTGCGCTTGCCCCGGATGTCGGCAACCATCTTCTTCTCCTCCTCCTTCGAGAACCCTTCCAGCATCGAGGGGTCCGCCTTGACCATCCGCTTGATGTCAGGCATCGTGAAGCGACGTCCAATGTCGCGATCTACAGCACCAGTCAAAAGCATGAAAAAAAACGAAATCAACCCTAAATGGAAGGCAAGCATGCACCTTCATTAAGCCGCGCCATAAGCACCGATATCTTCGCGTTGTAGAGGCTGACCTTACGCCTGGTCTTGAAGGCCGAGGACACGTGGAGACGGCACCGAACCTCTTTCACCTTCATCCCGTACTTCACGGCTAGCTCCTGGGCTTGCTCTTCGCCCTGCTGGTGCCAATTGTCGAGATCTGCAGCCAAACCCTCCAGATTTTTGAGCTGCGTCTCGCGACGCTTCTTGGCAGTAGCACGGGTGTTCACCCTCGCTGTCTTCTCATCAGCAGTCCTCTTCGCACCAACAACGCGGCTGCAACGCTTGCGTGGGATCACCGCTTTGTGAGGGTTGCGGCTACGGTGGGTCGTAGTACCAAGACCTTGTAGGTGGGTGTCTTCATCCTCCCAGTTGTCATCGTTGTCGTCAGCGGCCAGATCCA